>CBVK0101317569.1:0-12742 GCA_900067695.1 Picea abies | reverse complement strand
CAAAATGGAGTCTTGCTTTTTAGCTTCTGTTTTCTTCAAAATTGTCAAAAATTTGTGAGTATTCTTCCCGCATAGTTTCTTTGTGCTCCCATGTTGCATCTTCAGGACTGTAGTAGGTCCATTAAACCTTTACCAGGTCTATGGATTTGTTCTTGAGCACTTTGACTTTGTGGTCCAGAATGCATACTCGTTCCACCCTGAAATCCCCTTCGTGTTCCACGTGGATTATAGTCCAAGCAATTATGTGATTAGGGTCAGATACATATTTCTTTAATATTGACACATTAAATACATTATGCACTCTCACGAATGCAGAAAATGATAGCATGTATGTAACTAGGCATATCTTTTCTAAGATCTCAAAAGGCCCACAATATATTTTTGCCAACTTTGGGTAGCAACCTAATGTCAACGAACTTCTCTTCATTTTCACTTTCAAAAATACATGTTTGTCCGCTTTAAAATCTCTTAAAACCTTGTTCTCGTCTGCATGATTTTTTTATCTATCTTGGGATGCCTTTAAATTATGCTTGAGCTTTCTCATATTCTCTTTCATTTCCTTTGATAAATTTGGCCCAGTGATAATTTTGTCTGTTGGGTTATCCCAACTCATCGATGTGTTACACTTCCTGCCATACAATGCTACAAATGGGCTCACTTTTAATGAGGCTTGATACCCATTATTGTAAGAAAATTGCACTAAGTGGATTTAATGAGGCTTGATACCCATTATTGTAAGAAAATTGCACTAAGTGGATGTAATCCTCCCACTTTGATGGCTGGTCCATCACATACATTATGAGCATGTCTTCAATTATTCTGTTGGTCCTCTCTATCTTCCCATCTGACTTTGGGTGATACATTGCACTGAGATTTAAATTTGTCCCAAAGCCTTTGAACAACCTTTTCCAAAAATTGGAGGAAAAATTTGGATCTTTGTCTGAAATGATTGTCTTGGGCATTCCATGCATATTGACAACTTCTTTCATGTATATTTCAGCAATATTTGTTGCCTTGTGTGTAGTCTTTATTGGAATAAAATGTGCAGCCTTAGTCAATTTGTCCACCACTACCATGATGGAATCATGTTGATTCATTGTTCTGGGAAGCTTAGTACTAAAATACACTATAACTACTTCCCACTTCCATTATGGAATGGACAATGGCTGTAACATCCCAGATGGATGTCTATGTTCAATATTCCCCTTCTGACACTCTAGGCATCTGGCTATGTAATCAACCACTTCTTTCTTCATTCCAGGCAAAAAATATTGGTTTCTTATAGCTGCAAATGATTTTTTATATCTCGGGTGCCCAAAATATGACACATTGTGCTTTTCTCTCAACACTGTTTTTTAGCTCCCTGAAATGTGACACATATATTTTTCCTTTGTACATGAGAATTCCATCCTCTTGCAGCTCATAATTTTTAAATTTTTGTTGTAAATTGCCTTGTTGTAATGTTTCTTTTGTTTGTAAAAATTGTTGATATGAGTTCGTTGCTTCAATAATTTTATCTTTCAGATCAATCATGTACATGCTAATGGCTGCGATACACATCTCATGTGCTCTTCTACTCAATGCATCATCCACTTGATTTTCTTTGCCTTTGATATGTTTAATTTCAAAGTCACATTCATGAAGAAATTCAAGCCATCTAGTTTGCCTGACATTTCATGCGGGTTGTCCAAACAAATGTTTCAGACCATAGTGGACTGTCCTTAGCTCAAATATTCTCCCCATAAGGCAATGTCTCCACATTTTTAGCACATTAACAATGGCTACTAATTCCAAGTCATGTGTAACATAATTCCTCTCATACTCTACTAATTTCACTCCCTCTCATAATAACACACCACATGATCCCTTTGAGTGAGGACTCCGCCGAGCCCTTCATTGCATGCATCAATGCACACCAAGAAATAATTATCTGGATCTGCAATCTTTAAGATCAACACACTTGTCAAAATGTCTTTTAGTTGCTGAAAGATCTATTCACACTTGAAAGTCTATTGAATTTCACTCCCTTATTTTGCAAAAAGTGATTGGGCTTGCAATCCTTGAGAATCATTTTATGAATATTCAGTAATAACCTGCAAGACCCATGAATGATCTGACCTCTTTCACATTTCTTGGTGATAGCCATCCTCTAATGGCCTCTATCTTCTCATGATCCACTACTATCCCATTTGCTGAAATAATGTGCCCCAAGTAGTGAATCTTCTTTTGATAAAAAAAAATGCACTTACTTAGTTTGGCATACAACTTGTGCTCTCTTAAAACTTGCAGCTTCATTCTTAAATGTTGCACACGTTCTTCTTCTAAAATTGAGTAGATGAGTATATCGTCTAGGAACACAATCACAAACTTGTCCAGATATTCCTTGAACACTCCATTCATTAAGCACATGAATACAAATGGGGCATTTGATAGCCCAAATGACATTACCATAAATTCATACTATCCATTTGTTATTATGAATGTTGTCTTGCTAAATATTCTTTTTTTATCCTCACTTGGTGATAACCTAATCTTAATTCAACCTTGGAAAATATTCTTGCACCTTTCAGTTGATCAAAAAAATCATCAATCCTTGGCAGGGGATATTTTTTATTTATGGTGACCTTATTAAGCTATCTAAAATCAATACACAGCCTTAATGTTACATCTTTCTTCTTCACAAAAATCATTGGGGCTCCCCAAGGTGACACACTTAGGCGTATATACCCCTTCTTTAACAACTCTTCAAGTTGTATATGCAACTCTTTCAACTATGGTGTGCCCATTATGTAAGGTGTCTTGGACATTGGAGCAGCTCCTGGCACCAAATAAATAGAGAAATCAAAGCCTCTCTTTGGTGGTAGTCTTGCGATTTCCCCAAAAAAATATTTAGAATCCCTCAAGACTAGATGGTCTTCAATGCTTGCCCCTTAATCTTTGGTTGCCTCTTCCATATGGGATGCAAAAATCTGACATCCCTCCTTGAAATTTTTTTTCAGCTACATGGCTGAAATATCTCTAATAGCTACAACTCTTGGAATAACTTGAACCTTGTTTTGTTGTCCTACCTCATCAAGACAAGTGATTTTCTTGTTGTGACATTCTAGGACATCATGGTCTTTTTCAAATCAATCCATGCCAATTAGAGAGTCATATGAACCTAATGATACAATGTTCACATCTACCTTTGTATCGAGTCCATTCATGTCTATTGGGCAATATTTAACCAACTCATTAATTTTCCTCTTATCCCTTGTGGCTAACTAAACTAACCAATATTTCTTATTTTGACTCCTTTGTAAGTGAAATCTTTCAACAATGTGTTTGTGTATCTATGTCTAGCTCCAAAATCAATTAAAATTTCTATGGGTTGGTTGTCAATCTTATCTTCCACTTCAATCATGGGGGATTGATATTCTGCTTGCTTGTTGTCCAAGGCTGCATAGATCCTTGGCATGTTTCCTCCCATGTCTTCCATTGTTTCAACCTCCTTAATGTCGTGGACAATCCTCGTTCTTTCTCCTTTGTGAGGGTAGTCCCTATATAAGTGATTTCCCTTACATCCCCAACATTGTACAGGGTGACACCTTGGCCTTTTCCCAAATGAATATGCCATCCTAGGCTCATTTTGGGTTGAATGTCCTTGCTGATTTAGTTGTGAGTTGTTCCTATGAAAGGGTGGTTTAAAACCTTTATGCCTTTGGTCCCTCTTCCCTTTCATCTTTTCATTCCAATATTTTTGGAAATTTGGCCTCCCTCTACTCTGCTCATAAATATACTTTACTCTCCTTATGGCCTCCTCCAAAGTCATAGGGTTGTCATAGTGTATCTTGTCATTGTAAAAGGAAGGCAACCCACTCATAAACCTTTGGATTTTGACCTTCTCATCCTTTATGAAGCCCACATACTTCAACAACTCAAAGAACCTCTTCTCATATTCATCCATTGCCATGCTTCCCAATTTGCGTTCAAAGAACTCTTTCGTATTTCTTTCATAGTAATGCTTGGACAAATATTTCTCTTGGAAATACCCTTTGAACTATGTCCATGAGACCTTCTTCTCATCATGGTGCTAGGCTTGCTTAAGTTGATCCCACGAGATAATTTTTTTTCCTTGCAAGTGGGAGGTTGCAATTTTTGTTTCTACCATTGAGGGGTAGTCATGCAACTGGAAATATTTCTTCATTTTCAATATCCATGCCTCAACCTCTTCTCTCTTTCTATGCTCACCATTGAAAGTTGGTGGCTTGATTTTCCTAAGTTCACCTTGTAAAATGTCTGCCTCAGATCTTCTCCACCTTCTCATGATAGGAGACACACTTGGGTTGCTCCCTGGCCCTAATATTGCACGAGCTCTTCTAGTGGATTTCTATTGGGAATGACAATGTCTGCTCATACTTCTTAATTGTCTCTCATTCCCATGATCATCCCTTTTGGTATGGGATCTAGATGTTGTCACTTGTCTAGCACTAGGTTCTTGCTTTAAGCCAAAGTCTTCATTGGATTATCTTTTCAACATATTCAGACTCTATAGTATCTCCTCCCGAGCTTTCATAATATTCCCATTATATGCCTTATAGCTCTACACTTCCCTTTGCATGCTTCTCATAGTCAAAGGCTCCTCTCCGTCTCTTCTTTCATTGGACTATATCTCAACATTTCCCATGCTGAAATGTAGCCTTATGATTTCCTCTTCGTGGCTATAGGAATCTTGTGTATCCTCCATGGATGTGGTTCTCATACAGGAACCAAACTGCCCTCTTGAACCTCTTAATTCTACAAGAAAATGTACATGCAATAAAAAATTTGTTACACACACACACACAGTTATGGAAAATAATGCATAAATTTTATGCTCTTTAGTGGCTACTATTCATATTGTTCTGACTTGAATACAAAATATACTACTCAAATCAATTTTCCGGGTTGATAGATGGCTTCTCCTCCTAAAGAGCTTTCTAGTGACTATTCGTTTGCCCAAATCTGATCTCTAAGCAAAATGTTATGGGTAATTTAATATTGACACCTACAAACGTAAATTTGTTAGGAACCAAGGAAAATTTTGTATGAGACACATATAATACTATTGACACTAATTCACAACAATTCTCATATTTTCAAACTGATGCTCTAGTCAAAATCTGCAGCAATTTGGAAATGACAAATTTTTCATTTTTGCATTTTCTCCTGACTTGGAAATTCTAGCTCTATATAAGCATCCCTACACCAACTTCTTTGGAATTTTGATAGAAGACCAATTGGGTATATTCATGCCTACATTTTAAACAATCTATCAAAATTTCACCTTTATCTGGTCTCTGGGTTGATAGTTATGGCCTGCAAAAATTTTGATTGTTTTCGCATTGTTAGCCTTGAATGCTATAGGTGTCTTCTTTATCTTCCTATACATATTTATGTGCCAAGATTCCAAATCTAGATCCAAGGCTATCTTCTATGGTTCATGATCTTTCCATAGACTGCTCATGTGCCCCAAACTAACTTTTGAGCAAGGAGTTATGCCCTCTGGAAGTAAACTTGTAGTGAAATCATACCATGTATTGTTTCAATTTTAACTTCTTCATACTAGCTTTGTTTTGTGCCCGGAATAGCTTGTTGGAAAGATCTCACCGAGATATTTCATTTAAGCTGCAAATACTGTGTGTGCCATAGGTACATGCAATTTTCTTTATTTTTCCTACCTAAAAATGTCATTTACTCCTCAAAATCCCTTCGCAAGTTCAAGACCTTTAAAATCCAAAAATTCATCGATTTACAACTACAACAGTCTGTTAAAATGACATGTGCTCAACCTTGGGTGATCTGGATGACATGGCATGGTATGTGTATGTTGAGCCCATGTGTCGTCCTTTGATTCGGCCATGTCATGACCCTTTAATCTCCTCCATCGACCCTTGACCAAACCTTCTGCGAGCATGTCAGAAACTCCTTTTCGGACCTTTCCCATTGAAAAGTTCAACTCACTTGGTACACAGATCCTCTTGAAATTTGTGGTGAAAAATGATATTAGAAACACCTTTTTGGACATTTCCCATAGGAAGCCTCAATTCACTTGGTACATTTATCCTCCTAAAATTTGCGGTCCGAAACATTATCAAAAACACCTTTTTCCCGAAGACCATCAGAAACACTCCTTCGAGAAGTTTTCCTGACCTAAGCCTTTTGATCATAGCCTTCCAAAATGATCCCTTCCGATTGTTGATCCCCAATGAATGGTAAAGATACAATGTCTTCTCCCGACGAACAATCACGATTCATTATCTGATTCACTTGCCCTTGTTGACGTTTCATTCGACATGGAAAGTTGAAGTGTAATTCTCTTATGCCCTTGACCCTTCCAATACAACATGCTTGTCTCATCAAACAATCAACAATCGTGTCGATCAACGACCTTGTTCATCTCGGGTTTCCAAGCTATGCATTGGTTACCTCCATCATACAATCTATTTTGCAAATACAACACCACCACCAGGATATCTGAATAGACCCTTCTGAAGGATTTAATAGATGACATGGCTCACATCTGGAAATTCATATCTTCGTGGAAATTACAACTGCTCAACCTTTAACTCAGTTGAGAAAACTTCATCGAAACATGAAGTTACCCCTAGACTTCCGAACGGATCCTTCCAAAAATAATTTATCCTCAAGATTTATTGACTGAGAGTGTTTTTTATCAATGGCTCATGTTCTTTTGGACTCATGCCATCGGGTTCCTTCCTTCGGACTTAACCTCATGCCCTGCCTTAGGATTTTTTCGAAGCCCAATTTTCGAAATCCTGTAGGGAACGCCCTTTTTTGGACTTCGTAGATGGATCTCAACTGTTGATTCTTGATGTCGAATTGTTTCAGGTCGTTGGTTCACTTAAACTTCACAGTCGCCATGAAAACATAGGATTCAACTACATAGGATGTTTTTTAACTCTGTAACCTGCAACTCGGTGCTATAAATCTTCCCTTTGACAATTCTGCAGCAATTAAACTCGAATCTACCAACAAATTTTGGAATCTCACTCAAGTTCATCATTTTTCCCCGAATTTGTCACATACCGAAATCTGCAACACCAAATTTTCCCAATTCGAGCTAGCTCTTGGCCCATACAAGCTCAATGTTGAACCTTAAGCTCTGATACCAATCTGTAACATCCCCCAACTTAATCGAAGAACATTACTATGCGAAAATACCCATAAATTTAGAACTTTCTGCTACCTAATAATGTAGCTTACCAACTACAAGAATGAACATAGATTACACCATTCAACTATGATTAATTAAATGCAACTACATTATGCTAAATAATCATGAATGCAACTAATAAATTTATTGTAGTCACATATAATTCATTCTCATACACAGATTGAAAAAGCACAATAAATTCCCAAAGGGGTTGGATCCAATGGTGGAAAGCGAGGAGTTTTTCACCATTGGGCAAGGTTCAATTCCTGTGAGGGCCTAACCTGAAGCCATGGGGGCACCTTGAGGTAGTGTTTGAACATGTGGTTGCACCCAAAGATATTATATTAAATGATATCGTGACTCGTGCACACACAAGTGGATCAAATCCCACCCCCATGTCCTTCAATTTTTGTTTTAGTCCCTGAGGTGTAGTATAGTCGGTGACAAAGTGTGTTGTTAAGACACTCTGTGACGCTAAAGTTACCGTGATCCAGATTTATGTAGGAACACAATGAAATACAGAAATACATATAAACGGTGACTTTAACAACACGGAGTGGCTTAACATCACACTCCGTCACCGACTATCCTACACCTCGGGGACTATAAAAATTTTACAATTATTAAAATGGTTTTTCATCAATTAATAAAATAATTTAATTTGGAAAGACACTAAAATATATTTTATTTTATTTATATTGATAGGGTAAAATAAATGACATTTTAAAAAATATTATTTGTAAAAAACATTAATCTAACTTTGATAAGTGAGGCACCTTGGATGTTCTTTAGATATCTAATTAGGTCACAAGAATGTTTGTACTAACATGTTTGATGCAAAATAGAATGATAAATGTCCTAGCTCTTCAAGTTACCTTTTTTAACATATTTTTAACATAATAAAGAATTAGAATTTACTTGAGTAGAGCTTAAGACAAAAATCT
This sequence comes from Picea abies, assembly GCA_900067695.1. Classification (NCBI taxonomy): domain Eukaryota; kingdom Viridiplantae; phylum Streptophyta; class Pinopsida; order Pinales; family Pinaceae; genus Picea; species Picea abies. The sequence continues at coordinate 4,603 of CBVK0101317569.1, read as the reverse complement.
TACTTTAGTGGAGTTAGGTCAAGACCATGACCTTATTTGAGCAGAGCTAACTCAATTAAGACCTTTTTAAAACATTGCTTAAGTAGAGGAATCTTAAGTGAGGCGAAGACCTTATTCTCATTTTACTTGTTTTCTTGTAGTATCAAGTTTGATGAAAAATAGAATTGAAGACCATACCTTACTTGTTTTCTTGTTGTGTCGAAAGGCTCTTTCTATAGCTTAGTTATGAGGAAATGTGTAATTCCTTTAGTGCTCAACATGGAGTTGACACGTGGCATTTAAAAAACTATTAATAACAAAAAAATATTTCAATGTCGGCCATAAAAAAAAAATTCAATATCCATCTTAAGTAAAATAATTCTATATCAACTCTATAAAGAGAGAGAAACAAATAGAGTAACTTAAAGTAAACAAAATTATGATTTCGTTAATAGGTGATTTCTACTTCCTAGAATTAGGGAGATGCCTAATTCATTCAATGCTTAATATTATGGAGTTGACATGTAACATTTAAAAAACTATTTCTATGTCCATATATATATATATAACAATGGAAAGTTGATAGCGAGGAGTTTTTCACCGTTGGGAAAAGTTCAACTCCCATGAGGGCCTAGCCCGAAGCCATGAGGGCACCTTGAGGTAGTGGTCGAATGTGTGGTTGCACCCAAAGATATTATATTAAATGATATCATGACCTGTGCACACATAAGTGGATCAAATCCTACCCCCATGTCCTTCAATTTTATAAAGCTCCCCAGGGGTAGCTCAATTGGCATGTGTCATGATATGAAGTGTTATGTTCGACAAGGTTCTAAGTTCAAATCTCCCAGACTTGCCTGTGCATGCAGAAGGGGCATACATATGACACTTGGAATTTATAGTGGTAGCGATCAGAATCGACCCTGTGTCACGCGAATACAAAACCGACCCAGTTGCTGATTCCGCCAAATTAAAAAAAAAAAAAACAAAAAAACATTTATCTTTTAAAACAATTGTACAACTAGCTACTTGGGATGGGCATTCCACCCAACCATAGACTTGTTGTTCTAGATCTCAACAACTAGTCACCCTTGAGCTAGGGCTAGGAATCTAAAAAAGAGAGTGTCTCTCACAGTCCACTCACAACTCAGATATCCCACAATCTGTTGGTATTCTCTTACAACTATCTTGAATTTCCTCCAGCTCTCTTCCCCTTGACCTACCCAACCCAAGGAATGTACCTCTTCACTACTCTTAGTCCATCAGGAGTCCCATTCATTTTTCGAGGTCTCTCTCGCATACGTAACCGATAATCTCACTAGTAGGAACTCAAGGGAACTCACTGCTAGAAAAACTACCAATAAAACAATAGCAGTAAGTTGTTGTTATAATGCAACTCACACAGGAGTTCACTCTTCAACCCTGATAACTTTCTTCTTCTACAAGCCTAAAAAATTCCTACTTCATTCTTCAAGAGCTCCAAAAACACTCCAAACTTCACCCTCCATTGTTTTTCTAGCTCCAGAGCTCCTCTTTTTCCTTTATTTCGCGCCTACTCATGCAAAAACATGATTGTCTCCAACTACTTGTTCCTCCCATACAATTTTTCTCTCTTTTTCCCAAGCAATTTGACTCACACTCATCCCCAAACTGAATGTACTCAGCCCCACGCTCTCAATAACAATGGGATGTGACTTCTCACAACCACTCTCTTACATGAATTTAATGATTGGGCTCTCATGTACTTAAACATAAAATATAATTTATCCTCAATGACAACAAAATTCAGGAAAGTGGATTTGGATTAATACCCATAAATAATTCCCCCTTTGGACCCCTCATAGACACTCCCTTCTCTTGTGGAAAACTCATCCCCCATCTGTGTCCATGTCCCCCAACAACTGACATCAAATTTTATTTATTAAAATTCATAAAATACAATTCGCTTCCTACATCGTTTGGCCATAGCCACATTCATATCTACATTTTGCATTAATTAGACTAGATATTATAATGGGGATGTTATATTGTTCCTCTAATTGCATTTTGATTATTGCTCTTAAGTTTGTATGTGCTTGACATATTGCACCTATATGTCGTCTCTGACTCAGAGCATCGATCATTAGGTTCTCTTTTTGTTTTATGTGTAGAAGTTCATAATCATAACTACTTAGAAACTCTAACCATTGCCACTGTCTGTCATTCAACTATGGTTGAGTCTGAAAATATTTCAATCTTTTATGGTCTATTCATAGTTGAACCTTTCTTATGACTAGGTAGTGTCACCATGCCTTCAAAGCATGTACTATTAAGAGTAGTTCCAAGTCATGGGTTGGGTATTTTTGCTCATGAAGGTTCAACTTCCTTGACTCAGAACTAGCTACTCTTCCTTCTTGCATGAACATGGCCAATACCTTCCTCACTTACATTGGTGCATACCATAAAATCCTTGTCAAAATTGAGAAGTATTAAAACTAGAGCAAACACGAGGACTCTCTTAAACTCTTGAAACCTTTCATCATGCAAGGTTCTCCAAAGAAACTTGATACCCTTACCCTGTAGCTTTGATAAAGGTCCTACAGTCTTTGAGAAATTCTTTATCCTTCGATAATAGCCTACGAATCCCATGAAACTTCTTATCTCAGTTTCTTTCCTTGGTGTTGGCCAACTTGAGATAACTTCTATCTTCTTAGAGTCCACCCTTAGCACTTCCTTTGTAATTCAGTGTCCAATGTAATACATCTATTTCTTGAAGAATTCACACTTACTCAATTTAGTATATAATTGATACTCCCATAGCTTCTGTAACACTAGTTGAAGTTGCTCCTGATGTTCCACCTCATTCTTCGAATAAACCAAAATGTCATCAAGAATAATAGCACAAATTTGTCAAGGTTCATTTGGAATACATTGGTCATCAATCTCACAAATACTATCATGGCATTTGTCGATCCAAAGGGTGTGACTAGTAACTCATAATGTCTGTATTGAGTTATAGGCAATATTGGGTATATCAGCTTCATCAACCCTCATTTGGTGGTAGCCTGATCTTAAATCCAACTTAGAAAACACCTTGGAATATTTGAGCTAACAAAAGAGGTCATCTATCTGGTAGAGGATACTTATTATTGATAGTCACTTTGTTCAACATTCTATAGTAAGTGGACAACTGAATGTTCCATCCTTCTTCTCAATGAAGAACATGGGTGCTCCCAAAGTTGAGGCACTTGGTCTTATAAATCCCTTGTCCAACAACTCCTACAACTGCATTTTTCAGTTCTCTTAATTCATTTGTTCACAACTGGAACAACACTTTTTATAGAGGTGCCTCTAGGCATTAGGTTCTTATAATTTACTTTTCTAGTTGGTGGTAGCCATGGTATTTCTTCTAGAAATACATCCAAAAATTCCTCAACTACAAGCATCTATATTTCTTTTGTGCTTACTTCCTCTGTTTCTTTAAGGATGTGAGGGAGATACACTTTACATCCCTTATGCACATTGCACTTGGCTTGCATGGTTGTGATTTTCCTCATGATCATGGGAGTCTTCTCTCCCTGAATGATCCCTCTCACCCCCTCGTTGTCCACACATTCAACATTCTTTCATAACAATTGACTTTAGCTTTGTTAAGCTCCAACCAATATTGTCCTCTTATTCCATCATAAGATCCCGATGCCAATTCATGAAGACATAATCCACTATTCCAACCCCCTAGGTCTATTGCACATTCATCAATTGCTTAATTGATCCACTTTGAGCATGATCGTTTTCAATTTGTACCTTCCAAGGTTCCTATAGTTTTTCAAGGCTTAGCTCACTTGGCCACCATGATAGGTTATGAAATTGTGAATGCTTCTTATGTCAATCTAGAAAGTGAAAGGTAGGTTGGAAATGATACCTCTTGCCTGAATGAGGGATGCTTGGTATTCTTCCAGTTAGTTATTCACAACTGAGAAGAATCTACCTTTGACTTCATCTCCCACTATCTCCTCAAGCCCTGAATGATTCACTATTCCCTCGGTCTCATTCTTCTTTTTTGGGACTTCATAGGATCTGTGTCCCTATCCTCCACACTCATAACATTTAATATTTGGGTTCATAAGCCTTGCATCATTTATAGTCTTATCCTACTTTCTGGATTCAGTGGGCAATCTGGGACTGAAGCTTCATTGATTATACCTCCTTCTCCAAGTTCTTTGAGTATTAATCATGTAATTCAATCTACCACTTGGTTCCTTCTTCAATTAGGCTTTAACTCCACATAGCCTAGTCCTCTTCATTAGTTTTGACAATGTCTCTAGCAAAACAATTTTGACTTTATCTCTAACATCATCTCTAAGCCCTTGAATGAACCTTCCTACACTAGTCTTTTCACTAAGTCTAGTGACATACTTTTCTAGTTCAACAAAATCAAGCTTGTACTCTTCCTTTATTAGATTACCCTTCTCGAGTGAGAATTTTTTATCCTCCTTATTCCCATAGTGCATTTCTCCTAGATACTTTTTTTCAAAGCAAGTGCAAAACTAATGTTGGACACACTGACTACACTAAGAGGGGGGGTGAACAGTTTTGAGCTCTTTTTCCCAAAACTCCTTAGTTAACAATCACCATTAACTCATTA
>CBVK0101317524.1:0-11715 GCA_900067695.1 Picea abies | reverse complement strand
CCAATTGTTGGATTACTGAGAGGGGGGGTGAATTAGTAATAGAGAAATCTAATCCTGTTTAACCATATAATGCAAGTGTTATATCAATGTAGCATTATCATCCAATGTTTGTAGAGTAAATAAACAATAAAGAAATGAACAATCATACACATACACAGTACACCAGGGGTTTTACGTGGAAACCCAAAGCGGGAGAAAACCACAGAATTATTGTTCTTATATGTCTTGAATAATTATATTCATTGGATAAACCAACTTACTTTGTTTTCCAACTGCAAATGGAAGGAGCCTCCAATGCCCTAGTTTCTCAGACTACAACTTGAGGGAAGCTCCAACTTCCCAATTCTTTGGCCACAACCAAAAGGAGGCTACAACCCCCTATGTTCTCTGGCTACAACCACCTATCCTTGCCCCATCCAACTGACCTGACGTAGAAGTAGAATGATGGAACCACTGTCACACTATCACTGTGAGATATGCCATTGTACAACTGTATCAACCTGTACCACTGACCTGCAACCAACCTGTAAAACTTCCATGTAATCAATATGTACCCGAAATGAACATGTATCAACAAAATACAATAGATACACAACTTGCAGTTTTGCAACTTGCATATGTACGCGCCCTATCTGTGAAAGAGACTGTGTATGTATGTGTTAGGTATATTATGCATCCTGCGTATGCCTTATGAAACTAGGGATACACGACCTGTAGTTATGAAACATGCATATCTACGCGCCCTGTCTATACAACAACCTGTGTATGTACGTGTCTTGTCCTTTATGCAACTTGCATATACCTTCTGAAAACTAGGTTTTTCTTTTTCTGAAAACTTCTATCCCTCTGCAACCTCTTTCACATAGATCCACAACCTATCACTGTATCCAGACTGTAAATGTACCCTGTGCATGCATCCTCATACATAACCTTTACCCAAAAACTCTATATCTCTCTCTCTATTCATGTGCCATATGAGTGTGTGTAATCATGAACCTATATAATAACCCTCACATGATCTAGACATCAAACCCTTTCTGATGTTCAACCTCTCAATACATCAACCAATACAACCTCTCAATTGTTTACCACAAAAACCCTTATCCATATGCCAAAAAATACAACATGTGCCTCAACAAGAAGTATCAATGATAAATATACCAGCACTATATTTCTATAGATATGACTTATACAAAATATCCCATGCAGCCACTAGTCTCTCCAAGGAGAATTCTCAAAACTCCATAACCATTTCTCATGCATGCATCAAAATCCAACTATTCATAGAAATAAGACATAACTTTTGAACCAATGGATAGATCTGATGTATCTAAGCACCATAGACATTCAAGGGAGCTTTATCTCAGAATCTAGAACCTTTGCATCTTCATATTTTCAAGTTTCCATGGCTTCACCAACATGTACGCACCCTAATACATTGTCAACCTGTGTACGTACGCACCCTATTACACCGTCACCCTGCATACCCCTAAAAAATTAGGGTTTTTTGTATTCGTTGTAATTCCAAAACTTTTACCATCAACCCTTCGTACTACCTCAGACTTTTGCAACTTCAAATGTATCAATGAGCACTTGCAATAAGCCTTACACAACAAAAGATATTCAATGTGTTCAAGTGTGTTTAAATGAGAGAGCCTTGACTCTTATTTATACTTTCATGTAGCATCCCACTTTCCTTATTTTAGGGAGTTCTCCATTAAATTTATTATTTAAATAGTTTCTTTTGCAAACACTTTGACTCTTTTGGGCTTCTAGATGACTCATGAGGGTTTGCCAACTTCACATGGAAATAACTCTCTAACCATAAGGTGTTATGTGATGTTCCACATACCATAGGAAATGACATGACATGTACTATCCATCTAGAATAGTCTTACCTTCAAATATATAAAAATTCATACCATTACCCATAAAAAAAAATTGGCTCCATTACCCAAACCATGTGCTACAGACTTTCCTCAAGGGCTGACATCAATGATAACCAACGCAAATAATCAACAATTGGCAAATGTCAACGAAGTCTTTAGATTACTTAGGATTTTTAGATGATGTCAGTCGTCATACATGTAACATGGTTTACGTCTCTTGGATCGTTTACTCACCTGAGGGTCAAATGGTGTCTTCGGGTGGCATTTGTCTACTACCATCAATGAATAATGTGGTTGAATATAGCACCATTATAGATCTTTTACGTGACACCATTTTACATTGTGTTTATTCTTTAGAAGTTTGCTTCGACTCCCAATTATAATTATGTCATTTTAATGATAGTTACCCTGTGTGAAACCCTATTCTACTCCGACGATTCCTACGGGTACGACTTTTGGAATGACATTTTGATTTTATTACTTATAATCACATACATAGAATTTCTAATTATGTATCTGATGCATATGATAATTATGTTTTAGATTGGATTTTTTCACATAACTAAAGTAAAGAAAACACATCCATCAATGTACACATTGTAATATATAAGTAAAGCCGAAGACCAATGTTTTTTATATTTCATCTCTCCAAAAATATGGTTTCATAGTAAAAAATGGGGCTTACACCCTCAAAATACATATATGCATGGTCGATACAATAACCAATTAATCTACACCTATGGCATTGGATGCATATCATTATAGCATACTACAATGTTTGTGAGATGTCGGAATAGTTGTACCCATGCATGGGGCACAACCACCACCTGTCATTGCATAGCCTCTGGCAGATCCTCTAACTGAACCACAGGAATCATGTGTGTCAAACGAGACAGCTTCCCATGTATATTTTGAAGCACTCTATCCACATCTCCTCCCATTGGCTCATCTCCCCAGTTCCTCCAATGATGTCATGGGAATATTTTTGTTCATCACAAACCCACTTCTGCGCAACAAAGTACTTTTCAATACTTGATACCATCCAAAAACATTTTTTTTTATTCTCTTTGAAAAACATAAAAAAATGAAATATATAAATATATATTTACCTATATCACCATAGGTGGAGCATGGTGACAATGGAATGTCTGGATATCCTATGTAGTTGATCCCTACATAAGGGTAGTCATCGAGGGCTATCACCTGTGGATGCCACCAGAAGAAGAACTCATCATTGTAGGGGGTTGGCACCCTACCACCTCCCAAACACCACATCACCTTGGTCCACCGTGACATGGTTGGATCATGCAATATGTGTGGAATGATATTGACTCTAGGGATCAATCTTGGAACCCACTCAAAGAAAAAACTACACAAGATAGATGTGAACCCAAAGCTCCTCTTCCTACCTTGTTTGCAGTTTGTCAGCTGGCTCTTCATATTAGCCAATAGTGAGGTGCACCAATGATAAATTGTGGGTTGTAATAACTCTACTGAATAGAACATAACTGGACTTGATCCCTGGTGCAACGAGGCTGACCCTGTGATCCATGTAGGAACAAGAACGACGAACTTAAAATTTAGGTTCTCAATCACCCTGATGAGGAGTTGGCTCCCTATTTTTTTTGTGCCTGCAACACATTGGCTGGAAATGTAATATTTTATATTCATACCACCCCCATCCCTCTAGGTTTTGAGTTTCACCACCTCACCTTGATGATACAAAACTGTAAGAAAATAGATGTCCTCAACTTCAATTCTCAATGGTTTTCCATCGATATTGAAGTCCTTTGTACCCGAATCCCAAAAGTTCACCAGCATTTGGAGCAGCCCCACCTGATCCCTCATTCCTTTGAGAGGCCAAAAATTTTTAAGTCCACATCTTTTTAACACTAATTGGGCCCCTGGATCTCTTTCCACTATAGCATCAACTTCCTCATGCTCTCTTTCTCTCCATTCAAGTACCATCCTGCAAGAAGAAAACCTTTTTTTGAGTCAAACTGTTCAAAAAACTAGTTTGCAGACTTGTATGTGGGTTTTGTGTTAACAATCACATGTAGGGATGCATATATGTGGGATGGATTTTCTCTCCCTACGTACATGCCTCCATCTATGCAACCCGATAAACTACATCCTGCTTACACCCTAATTCCTAATTTGCGTCTTAAAAAAATCAAAATATTGGGACTAATTTCAAATTCTAAACCACTAGAAATAAAGAGGATGGAAAGAGTACTTACTTCTATATGGTTTTCAACTCCATCACTCATAGCTCCCGAAATCGACACTAGAATATCGTGGGAGAATTGATCCAAAATGCACTATTTGGGTAAAAATGTAAAATGGTATGGTAAAATTGGTTATTTTTTACTATTAGTAGAAACGTTTTACTCACTTTACATAGTTTTTGCTAATGTGTTGGCCTAGTGGACTAATAATGCAATGGAAGGAGTTGGTTTTGGTTTTTTTGTCTAGGGATTTTTGTTGTTTCTAGCATCATTTCACTCGTTTGTGACTTTGGCAGGTATTTTCTTTGACCAACATATAGGACAGGTCATCACTCCATCTAGCATTTTTTCATTATCCTATGACTGTGATACATATGACTTATGTATGAACCCATTTATTAGCGACACAAAACCTCCTTACTACTACTACTAGAAGTGTCGTTATTGAATGGTAGAGGCTTACCAAACATGGGTGCCCTACTTACAACCTCTTTGTCATTTGGTGCCCATGCATATATTATTCCATAAACACCAGGAGTCCCTTATAGTTCCAATATGACTTTGTGTTAGAGCCTCATATTCTTACTCATAAGCATGTTGACCTATACCTATGGGACTTCCACCGAGTCTTGTTTAAGCTATTTTTCGACTCTCTCAAAAAGAAAAAAGATTTTCTAATGAACTTGTCTCTTTCACACTCATTAATTGGATCTGAAAGGATGTCTATTTGGTATAAGTTTAACCCTTTTTCTTACCAAGTAGAATAATCTCGAAAAATAAATACTCTAGTCACTAATGGCTAGAAGAGTTCTCCTAGGTATTATTTTATACTTTTTCAAGCCTAGGGGACTAAATTCATGAAAAAGGATATTCCTTGGAGTTAAGTTGTAACTGCATCTCATTCTCTTTCTTGCATTATTGATCTTATTGTCCATTTCCGCTTTCACATTATAATCCTATTACCTCAATAATTTGCATCACCAGCCAAGCAGAGCCTTGTTTATATCATTTGTAGCTTGACACATTGTACCCTAAGAGGAAACATTCACTCGAGTGTCCACATATTGCATGCACCTCCTTGCATTGAGCATAAGTATGTTCCACTGTTGGAACTATTTTCTTAGTTGCAACAATCCTTTCCTCCATTACATCATAACATTCATTTTCTTATGAAAAACAAAATAAAGACGGGCAAGAAAGGAATTTTATCTCATGTTCGCAACAATTGTGTCACCTTTGAATGGAGCACAAAATTTTGAGCCAACTTGTCATCCAAAGTTTGGGTTTAGCATGACCTTAGGAAGTTGAGCTCATTACTTAGAGTTTACTCCTCCAACTGGTTACTCTTATAGTCCCCATGGAGAGTTTGATTGGTTCCTCCTGCATCACAAAGTTTCATTATCAATTCTATGCTACCAGAGTCCTCCATATGTCTCATGCTCTTGTTCAAAGGATGTCTATAAACATGTGTTGTCTTGCCAGCCCGCTCAGAGATGTGTATAAGAGACGTCTATAAACATGTGTTGTCCATTTCTCATAACTCTTAACATTGCATGCCATCCATGCCCTTAGTGTGTCTCAGAATTACATGACGTTGTAGTCCTACCATGCATCATGTTCCTACTTTCATTATGGGTAAGTAGCCTTGAACCCAATAGTCAACATCTCCTCATTGGTCATTGACTAGGGGGATTCCCTTGTGTTTGACAGTAAGAAATCTATTCACACATTGGGATTCATGGTTTCCTCACCTTTTTCAGTAGTTTTCATTATTGGATGATATTCAAAGGGTCTTGTTCATGCAGTTCTTGCATATGGTCAATGCAAAAGATGCATAGGGTCATTAGTTTGTCAACATCCTCTTCGTCTGAGATCATCCAAATCATGAAGCTATTTCTTTGTACCTTGTGCTAATTGATGAGAGATGCCTTAATTCTCTCCTTTCAACATGTCTCCTTCCATTGACTTCAGCTCATCTATTCTGGAAATGAGGCCTAGAGTCCTATGAGTACCTAGAGTCTTGCATTCATTAGTCGTAGGTTATCTCGCCATCGACAGTTGGGAATAAATCAATGCCTCCTCATCGATGGATTCTTCAAGTGTTTGACCTAAGCAACTTTATTTAGACTTGTAATAATGTACATGGTGCCTTGATACCTACTTTCATTATCGGTAGGTTGTCTCACATTTGTTAACAATATACCTTAATGACCAGTAATCAAAAGAAGTTTCATTGTGTTTGATCTCAACTCCTTTATTGACATGATGTAGACTTGCACCTTTGGATGATCGTGTAGAAGATTTGAAGACATCAATTTATAGTAGAAACATTCTTGATTCATTGCTATCATTCATTGGACCAATACCTATATGACTTCAATGATCATGGGAGATCAGATTGTACTCCATTGTATACAAATATCTTTAGAATGAATTTGAGACTGGTTTTCATTAGGCCTTGTTCATGACTATGATAGCCTATGACATGTATCTACTTTGTATTTCCTATTCATGGCCATGAACAATTGTTTGGTATATTTCCACATGGATCTATAGTGTAATTCAAATTGGAAGCCATGTGTACAAAGTCATTATGGATTGTAATATTCTCATGAGAAACTAGTTCGTCTAGTTGGGTTCTATTACTCCACTTCTGGGAATTATATTGTATTTTATCCATAACAGATACTCCTCTAACCTCACACATTAGGGGGCATTTGTTATACCAAGATTTAACTCACCCCATGCAACTTGCTAAGAAGATATTTTCCATTTCCCTATTCAAACTTGAAGTCCCCTTTTGCACTTCCCAAAGATAAAAATAATATTTTTCCACATATACGTGCCCTATTAGTTATGCACCATGTGTATAAACAGGTTGCACCACTATAGCCCATGTACATAGGGTTTGGTACTCAAAATTAAAAATTGTGTTGGGTTTCCATGTCACATCATGAGATCCATGATCCTTGACCTTCCATACACTGGAAACATTCTGACTCGGACCTTAAGTTCCATTTGATGTATATAAATGGGCCATATCCAAACCTTGGAAATGGTGAAGAATTCAACTTTTGAGAGAAAAGTTACTCTGGAGAAATTATTCACTTCATATTGATTCTGCATCCATTTGTCCTCTAAATCCTAAACACATTGTTCAACCCCCAAGATCTTCCCTCTTTGATGGAGAACCTCTTTGAATCTCTTGAAGTGGTGGAGGCCTAGATGGAAGGGACTTAGTTTCTCAGTTCTGAGACGTGCCGACATGGAATTTTGTCATTCATACACTTTTGTTGATCATATTTTAATAAAATTACTCTTTTCTTGTCCAATTGATGTCCTGCAAATATGTGAATTATTATTCCATGGGCATATTTGTGATGAATGTTAATGGATTGTACTATTATATGTGTTAACCTTATATATTATCACCATATGCTTGAGTATATTGGTTGTTCAGGACAAGTTACAGGTATAGAGATTTGAGTTGTGTTCTCAATAGTGGTCTTCATCGAACGACTAGACGAGGTAGGATCTTTATCTTTTCTTGATTGACATTTACATTTATATAGTGTACATGGGATTAGAGTTGGTTTCTACAGTCATTCCGTCTACTTTGGTTAACTCCATGCCATAGACTGATTTTCCTCATAACTAGAACAACAATCAATCTCAACAATAACATTAGTTCCAACATTCTACTATGATACACAATTCCCAGGTTCAATTATCTTATAACCATATTCATCTCAGCATGTATAAGGTAACTCGAGGTAAGATTGAGCATGTATAAGGTAACTCAAGGTAAGATTGTTTTAATCCTTCTAATTTATTGAATATAAGGGAAATTTGTATTTTATACAACTACCATAATCATTTTTACTTATATTCTATGCTCATTTCTTATCATAACATGCTTATGCTTGTAAACTTGTCATTAACCATTTCTACATCAAACCTTAATCCATGATATTTCATTCGTGATAACCTTCCTTTCCATGATTTTAATTACTCACTTCGACTCGTCATAGCCATTTCCCTCATTTCAACCCCATACCAACCGATAAGTGTGAAGTGCCAAGACTATGAATCCACATATCTACCCACAAGTTCTTGCAATTTGAATAGGTTAGGAAGCGTTGATTCAATATAAAATGAAATCCACAAGCAACTAAAGGATAATTGAGATAGTGGGTTATAATGTTCTACATATTGCAGCAAACATTGGGGACCATTTTTATAAATGGATGGATATCAATGTTGTTTCTACAACCCTACTAGAAAATCTCCAAGCAATGGAGTTCAAACACATTCATAATACCTTTCGTAAAAAAATCCCCACCGTTCTTTTGGGAATCGCGGATGGGGAAAAATTGTCTTCCATTGCCTGTGCATTGGAAGCAAGTTCTCTCTGTCTCTTAGGCCATCCTTATAATCATTGTCGACCATGCCCCAATTTTCATTACAAATATTATAGTGAAAAACAACCCTTGAGGTTGAGTACTAGTAAAGTGGAAGAGTGTATATATGTTGTTTGTTTTGAGGGGTCTTTGGAAAAGGCTAATATAATGACATCCATGCCCTTATTCTTAGGTAGTCAGACTGGAAGGCTAGCTATGGAGACTACAAATGTTGAAGCTAGTGTCCTCATCAAACTTGTTATTAACATATACATGGCAGACTCTTGGACTGCTGCTCTAGTTTCTCTTTCTATGCTAGAGGGTAGGTTGAGTTCTCCTCCATTGACAGTGGGAATATGTGCTTTGATTTGATTTTCAATCTTGGTATTCATGCTCATTTATTAAAACCTATGTTAAGTAAGTATCAGTCTACAGTTGTGGAAGAACCATCTTCTCAACCTACCAATTAATGAAGATTAGTTTCTTGCTTTGGAAAAGGAGGCTTTAAAATACCATGACAAACTAGAAACTGGAACTTGACAGGTAGTTAATCGATTTGTGATCCGGTTATTAAACATATTTTTTAAAGGCACTACTTTTCCTCATGGAGATCGAAAACAAAGAAGAAGAAGCCTAGGCATATGCGTTAAGTTGCTTAATGTTTATGATCTATGAGAGAGCAAGGATCCAATGATGTCGCTTGAATGGACTTGATATCACGGTATTAAAGGCACTTTGGATATTAGTAGAGAGAATTCATTGGCGAAGGAACTTCATTGCAAACATTTTATATTGTATTCTTCTTTCACCCTTTGATTTATGAGTATTTATATTGGCTAGAAATCATAAATCTTTGATGAGCTCAATCTCTGCATAATGAAGTTGGTTGAATGATTATAAATCAATTTTATGGTAGATGAAGTGATCCTTAATCAGGTAATGTATGAGAATAAGTTAAACAATATGGAATACAATAGGATTCGTAAACTTGCTTCAAAATCTAGCCAAAACCACCTCCTATTCAAGTGGGGATGGCATAAGGATACCCAGCCTTGGCTAAACCAAAAGGTAAGATAATATTGCAAAATAAGGATAATATTAAAAATGTTATTATAGAAAAATTTAAGTAGAAATTGTGGTGTGATAAAGACTTTGAGGGGAAATAGAAATTAATATATCATAAGAATTTCATGAACCTTAATCTAGAGTATCAAAAATATATCTTTGTCTTGACTAATGCAACTAAAAAAATGAACATTGATACAATAAGCAAAAATTATCGTGAACTCCATAGTAAAACTAGTCACTGGTCAATTCCCAAAACATCGTGAGATGAAAGAGTCTCTCTCATCGTAAGAAGGTTCAATATGAAAAATTATCTATTTGTGACACTAAGAAGGTTCAAGATGAAAAAATATGTCTCTTAGAAAGTCCAACAAATTTAGTGATTAGATCCGAGTTTCAAAACATTTGTCATGCTACCAATCTTCCTAACCTTTTAACTCAACAAAACTATCGTAACCTTGAAACACTCATTTAATGTTTTTTGAACACAAAAATAAAACTCTGAAATATTCCAATTAATTTGAGGATGTTAATCATCATCATCATAAATTTATATTTTATTAAAAATTATTAATATGTAAAAATATTTCTCAAAAATTTTACTGTAAAAGATTTATAATACTTCTTGATTTGATTTTCCTTTATATTTAATAAATTATAAATTAAAATAAATCTACATTAATAAATAAACTCTTCAACTCCAATATAATCTACTTAATATTCAGTTTTATGTATAATAAATTTTATAATATAGTTAAAAGTTGACTTTTAATATTCATTTAAATTCAACAAATACTTAATATTCAGTTTTATGTATAATAAATTTTATAATATAGTTAAAAGTTGACTTTTAATATTCATTTAAATTCAACAATATTTAAAAGTGAAGTCCTCGTGAAAGTGATAATCTAGTTAATACTCATTAAAATTTTGTAAGATATTAAAATTGAAAATTTTAATATCCATTTAAATTCAATACTATTATTTCAAAATGAAGGTCTCATAAAATTAAAATTTAGAAAAAATAAATTATTAAATCATTTATTCAACTATAACATTCTGTTTTACTTATCCTTCTCGATAATTTATCCCAACCTAAGTTATGTTTGTTCTAAACTAATTACAACTCCATACTAAACAATCTTTTTGGAGGTTATCCTAAATCCTATTCCATAATACTTCATAACCTATATACATATATACTAAGTTTCCATAATCTAAAGTTACTCTCGACTTGAGGACAAGTTTGATGCTATACCTATATAGCATGCTCCTATTTCGACATGAGGAGAAGTTTGATGCTATACCTACATATGTTTAACCTTGATATTCGACACAATATGTTTAACATTGTCAAACCTTCATATGTTTAACATTGATATTCGATACAAGTTCCTTGTTATCATAATGTTTGAGGTTTGTGTTATGTCATCCTTGCTAATCGTCCTCATATAAATTATCGCCTAAGGTATATCATTGTCAAGTCATACACAACATTAATATGAAATTTGATATGTGCTATTATTAACTTGGTCGGTCGTATTATGTAATGGGTAACATTTGGTATGTATTGAGTGTTCATTCATTTGGTTAGTTTCAATCATAATCATACTTCTTGTTAGTTTACACTAATATTAATAGATATAGGTTATAGATTAATGAATTATTTTATTTAATTAATCTCTCAAAAATATTATATTTAATATGTTTTACTATGAAAGTCTTCGATACTTCAATTAAAAAAAGGTGAAGGGTCAAACACCCTTGGCATAGCTCTATCCTTTCCTTGTGACCGCCATGTGCCAGCGTTATAGAATATGAACAGTTGACCACTATTCCTGCTCGATATAGTATCAAAGCATAAATGAAAAAAAAATATATTGATGTTTAATCATTCAAATGTACATTAATATAGAATCCAAGTCATACCCTCTCATGTAAAACGCGAGGCCAACAAGGTTGCAGATCACCTGGCTAACACATGGATTGATTCAAAGGCAGATCTCATTTACTGGCAGCCCAACATTTCCGAAGAGACTTCCCTCTCTTTGCGATGCAAAGACCTCGCTAGCAGAGACTTCCTAGCCCCGGATGGGGTGACACGAGGCACCGAGGCGGTGACACCGGGACATG
>CBVK0101317523.1:0-11951 GCA_900067695.1 Picea abies | reverse complement strand
TTATTATTATTATTATTATTATTATTATTATTATTATTATTATTATACTGTTAATATTTCAAATGTAATTATTTTATGATTGTTTTGGAGAGAAAAATAATAAAGATTGCTATAGTAGAGAATGATTTCTATATTTAATATTAAGATGGAAAGTATACTTTAATTCTGGACTTTAATTATCATCATTACCATTTAATTTTTATCATCACCATAAAACCAAGATATTAAAAAAGATTAATTACTTTTCAAATTTATTAAATTTTAACAAATCAAAGTTAATGGATAAGTACAATATTTTTAATTATTATTAATTTTATTTTAAATAAGATAAATATTTTTTTAAATAAATTAATTAAAAATTAAGATAATACAATAAAAAATAATATATATAGATTTTAGTTAAATATCAATTAAATATAAGAATTAATGTAAAATTAATATAAATTTAAAAGATAAAAAATATATTGAGTATTAAATGTAATATTGTTTGATTGGAAAAATATTTAAATTTTTATAATGTATTTAATTTTTTAATTAAGAATTTAATTTGTTAATGTTAAATTTAAGATTTTTTTCAAAAATAATAATGACATTAATTTATTTTTAAAATTTTATATTCAAATTCAAATAATTAAAAAAATATAAAAATTAAAAACAAATTCCTCACAAAATTATTAAAATTATTTTTTGTTTAAATTTTATATTCAAATTCAAATAATTAAAAAATATAAAAATTAAAAACAAATTCCCCACAAAATTATTAAAATTATTTTTTGTTTAACTTAAAATATATTTGAGAAATATTGCTAAAACTTTCAATTTCAAATAATTTTTAGAAAATTATTTTTACTATTCTAAAAAAATTGCCCACAAAATTATTAAAATTGTTCTTTGTTTAACTTAAAATATATTTGAAAAATATTGTTAAAATTATTCTTGATTTAAAGTAAAATGTATTTGAGAAATATTGTTGCCCCTAAGGATTGTTAGACAAATCTCACATAAAATAAAATTATTCTTTGTTTAAAGTAAAATGTATTTGAGAAATATTACTAGCCCAAGGGATTCTTGGACAAATCACTTGCGTATGAGAAAGTGGTTAAAATATATAATCCATGCTCGTGTATTCATCCCTAAATGATTCCCGCTAAACATGAAAAAATTAATGAATTTTATTTTAATTAACCAATTACTCAAAGAGTTTGGTGAGATGGTTGAAAGAAGATCCATTTTTGGTAAAATAAAAATCATAATATTTTATTTTTGAAAAGCAAAAGAAAATATATTATGTAAATGTTTAAAAGATATTTATAAAAATGTAGAAAATATTATTTTAATAGCTGGAGATTAATCATAATAAGAAGTATAAAAGTATTATGGTTTTCAAAAAATTTAATAAAAAAAAGTAAAAGAAAGTCTGTAAAGAATTAATGGGAAAAAGAAAGTTTTTCCTTTTCTTTATTTTAACTTCATTCCATCCCTTGTCTTTATTTTAATTTCATTTCATTCCTGTAAAGGAGGTTTTCATTCCATCCCTTGTCTTTATTTTAATTTCATTTCATCCTCGTAGAGGAGGCTCCATGCAAACTAATTATAAATTTGAATTGAGATTTGTAGTATATGAATTGTCTTCATCTTTATGGGGCTTCATTTACAACTACCACCCTCAAACATAAACCATATTACTCTTGTCTTCTTCTCTATTCTCTAAGAGAAGATTTGATTCCTCAATCTACACTTCAACAAATGCATTTTTATCATTCCCTAAAAGTGTTGTTTCTAAAGTTTATGCATTTTGATCATCTTCATCATGTGAGAGTCGTTTCTCACGTCATTGTCATCTTGCTTTTGTTA
Organism: Picea abies; assembly: GCA_900067695.1. Lineage (NCBI taxonomy): Eukaryota > Viridiplantae > Streptophyta > Pinopsida > Pinales > Pinaceae > Picea > Picea abies. The sequence continues at coordinate 10,097 of CBVK0101317523.1, read as the reverse complement.
GTTCTTCTTTTTTGGGTGAATTTGCACTTGGGAACAAGAATCCTAAATATGTTCTATTTGTTGGCATATCTTACACCAACAAGTTATATTCTAATAGTCCAGAACTTGAATCCATTTGAAATTTTCCCTTCATAGTATCATATTATCTAGTGGGCCCTCATTGGTGTCAATATTGACTATGTTCAAGCATATGTGAAAATTCCAACCTTAATCCATCCACGATTTGTTTTTATGTAGCTACCCAAGGTATTCCCAATATTTTCAATATTGGTAAATGCCAAACATGTATTCGAAAATTTGGGAGACGAATCCACACTAAAATTTTGATGCGTGGAGAGTGGTAGTGTGGAAGCCAAGGAACCATGGAGGAACAAAAAAAATCCTCCCTTTCATAGAATGAGGGACCCTCCTCAATAAATTTATGATAATAAACCATATTTCAAAATAAAGGAATAAATAAAACTTTGGAAGATAGATATACCTTATTGTACTTGATGTATGTTTAATAGATCAACTTGTACAAGTCTAAATGATTCAGGAGCATTGTCAACAAGGCACACGTGGAGAGACAACTCAACGCCCTAGCTCACCTTTTTAATTATTTGGAATCTTAACCATTGGCATTTCCTGCAAATCTTTTCAAATGGATTGAAAACTGAAGAAGATCAAAACGCTTGGGAGCTGAAAGATCATGAGCAATCTAGGAGTTTCACTCCTAGAATGTAATGTAACGGAACTTAAGTAGTAGTTAGCTTCTTTTGAGAATAAAGGTAGTCAGAGGGAACCCTAGGAACCTTCTTGTATATGTAGATGAATTGTATGCCAAAATGAGGCTGTTGGATATTAGGTTACTGGATACGATGGTAGTTGCAGATTAGTAGGAGATAGGAGAAGGAAAAATAACTAAGACTCTGTGATAGTCCCGTATCTATACATATTTGTAAACAAATATTCATCTTAATAGGACGAAATAATTTTTCTTGCATATGAACTTTCTGTGCGTTTACGTGTATATGATGAATATTATTTGTGCATGTTTATGTATGTTGTATATGTATGTGATAAGTTTTCACTTGCAGTAGAAAGATAAACTTCTTTGTCTTTGTTGAGGTTGTTATATTGTTATGAATTCTTTAGGTTGTGTAAGGAGTGCACAACATAATATTGGATGTTTTGTAGCCAGCTCAAGGATTGTGCATCTGAACTCTGTTGAGTCAAAAAAGAACATGCCAAGAGAGTGTACCTGTGCGATGACAACTCAAGGGAAACCTCAAGGTTGTTGAATACCTTAGAGGAAAAACTGTGTAGAGGAAGCATAGAGAGGCAGAGTCGTTGAGAACTCTATAGAGCTCTGCTAGGTGGGCATTGAGTAGGTGCAAGTGTGCACAAAAAGACTATGTTTCGAGGTTGAGAAGAAAGAGTTTCAAGAAGAAGAAACCCACAGAGTTTTTGAATACTCTGTAAGCTCTACAAGTGTGCATTGAGAAAAATTTACCGAGAAGGAACAAGAATCCATTTGAGGAGTAAAGGGACTAAAACCATATAACTTGAGTAAGAAAAATCTCAAGAGAGATAGCGCAAGGAGTGTGAGAAGAAGTGAATTTACTCCAATTTCATAAGCTCAAGAGGAGTAGTGAAACTTTGCAAGCATAGTGCAAGTGTGTGCTAGAGTCGAGGTCAATTTTCATTTTCAAAGCTCAGGAGGAAAATCAAAGTCAAGAACCTAGAAGCTAGTTCCACAAGAGAGGGTTGAAAGGCTACAACCTGTGAACACTTAAAAATTTTCCCATGTTGGGGAGAACAAAAAATCTCAAGAGGAGGATTAAAAACAACTGTCAGATCGACTGTAGGAAGAGATCGAGACCATCATATCAAGGTCTAGGATGAAGGAGGAACGTGCAAGGAGAAGGACAGAACCCATCCATCGTATTTGGGCACGAAGAACCAATAAGTGTTGGATCCAGGTCAAGTGCATAGGCCTTAACCCTTTGTTTGCATAGGAGAGTGGAATTGTCGAAGTCCCGAAGTCCTGAAGTGAACAAGGACCGTCCATCGTCAAGGTTGATAGGTGGCGCAAGATCCATAGCTCCAAAGCAAGAGCATTTCACAGGTTTTTTAGTCAAGGAGCAGGCTAAATCATCGAATAGCCAAAGAGTCGAAGTATATCCTATTCGTTTGTCACCAGGGGGGTACGTGTCAACAGATTTGAGACTTTCGGTGAAATCATTCATGGAGGAACAAGTGTGTAAGAGTATGAAACTCCTGAAGCCCAAAGAGCCGAAGTGGATAGTGTTCATCAGATCAAGGGGGAGACACACGTCAAGAGATCATGTACATCGAGTGGAAGTACTTCGGGAGGCAAGTGCTGAGAGATTGAAACTGTCGAAGCCCGAAGTTTCCAAGCCTGAATTGTCGAAGTCACTCATAGTCACGAAGCCCGAAGTTTCCAAGTCTGAATTGTCGAAGTCACTCATAGTCATTTATTGTGAAGGAGGTACATGTCAACAGATTGTCGACTCCGGGTGAAAGTGCTCTAGGAAAAAGTGAGCGTGAAGTTGAGACTTTCAAAAGATGAAGTCTTGAAGTGGACCAGAGTCATTGATTCGAGGAGGACATGTTGCAGAAAACCTGTCATTTTGGAGAAATGTCACTCGGGAGAAGAAGGAGTTCCTTGGAAAAGAATTCTCAGAGTTCATCTGAGCCGTCTATTTTCAGAGGACAAGTGAACCACAGTCATCGATCTATGAGTAGAACGCATCAACAGATTTTCATCTTTGGGTAAAAGCACTCCAGGAGAAAGAGAATAGTTGAGAGTTGAAACTCCCGAAGCCTGAAAGGAGAAATCCATCGTAGCCAACGATTTGGAAGGAGGGAATGTGTCGATACATCATGGGGATCTAGGAGTGCGTGCAAAAGGAGGAGAAGGGTCATTGACTGATAGTTGACCAAGGCAAAAAGAGGACGGATCTCAGTCGTCAATCAAAGAGGCAATTCCCGAGATCACAAGATGGATGTTCACGCTTAATTGTGGGGACATAAGTGCTCAGACTTTAAAAATCCTAGAGCGGGTCACAATTGAAACTACAATATTGTCAAAGGGATATGTGTTGATTAGTAATGAAGTGTGGGGAGAAAAGTGGTGTGGCCTCAAACCATTCTTTGCCACCCCGCAATCATGTGTTTACAGGATGTCATATCCCAAGGTCACATGTGAGGGAAAGGAACTAGTGAGGAGAGCTAGTGTCGGTTACTTAAGTTCTTCAAAGAGACCAAGAAAGAGCCTGCGAGTTTGATAGAACCTACACCTTGAAGGAAAGGGGACCTGTGTATATTGATTGGGGTGTAATAAAGGACCGAAGAGTCGATATGACTCCATGATTTGAATGATCCTAAACTGAGAGGTCGAGCATCCCTGAGGAGAGAAGGGAGAGATATGCATTAAGTGTTATGAGAGCTTGATTTCGTCTGAAGATTTCAGGCGAAGGGGATGAAGGAGATAGTCTGACTACATCAAGTATTATCAGAGGGTTAATTTCTCCTATGGACAACAGGTGAAGAAGGTAACAGAGTATTGATGCTCTCTGTGAAGGATTGTTGCAAGTGTGCAACATCGAATTGAACATCTAGGTGAATTGTAGGAGGAATTAGAGATGCTCTCGGATGAATAGTAATCTACAGACTTTCCAGGAGGGCAATAAGAGGGTTAAAATGGATATTGAAGGCCATGAATGGGTTTGAAGAGAAGGTCACAAGCAGAAAGGAAAGACAGAGATGGATCTGGATCTCATTGAGATAAGAGAAAGAATGGAACAACTGGCATTGAATATGTAGCAGGAGGAAAAGGTACACTGGAGGTATAAATGGCCTTTGAAGAGGAAAGTGAATTGACATGTCCAGAAGTTGTTAGCTAGAATGAAACAACAAGCAGTGAGGAAGTGGTTGAGGCATGCTGAAAACCTCAGTGACTCACATCTGTGAACCAAAGATTAGGAGGAACCTCGATGATGAGGAGGGGATGAGATCAGCTAGAGATCTCATGAACTTCCAGGAGGACAGTGATGGAAATTTAAATTGTTAGGTGGGAAATGAGATGAGATCAGTTGATCTCATAGGCTTCTAGTAGGGTAGAATAGAAATCTCATATTGCCAGGTGGGCAAGGGAGAAGAGGGGAGACTATCTGAAAGTCTCATGAACTCAGTTGAGAGTTCATATAATCAAGGAGAGATGATGGAGGAGGATCAAAAATGCATTATGATCATTGGGGGAATTCAAATATTCCTACCAAATAGTCCAGTAGAGGCTATTACAAGTGTTGCGCATAAGAAAATAATGCAACAGGAATCCAAGAAAGAGACCATGGGGCCAAATGGTTTTAAATTTAACTCTTTCTGTGATGCAGGTGCATTAGAGGAAAGACAACTAGAAAGGAATGTCAAAGAGGAAGAGAGGGAGTGGACACTGATGTTTTCCCTAACAGAAAAATAGGAGAATTCAGATGAATTTGTCAATCAATGGGAGAAAGAGATGAATATGTTGGAGGACTAGTTGGACAATCAAGAACCATAAGACGGTTTCTAGGAGACAGTCATGCAGATTGCAGGAGAAGAGCGTTCAACAAAATTGCTCAAAAATTTTAGCCACAGAGATGAACAGGAGATGACTACAGCACTGAAGCCTGCATTAGAAGAGGAATTTGTAGTTGAACAAGCACAAGAGGAGTTGACATAAGTTTACCAGTCAGAGGAGGAAACTAAGAAACAACTCAGTGGTGAGACTACAGAACTGAAATATGGAGTAGAGTGGCCAGCTAATGACACAGGAGATGAAGATAACATAAAGGATCAAATTGATCAGAGTTCCATGGAGGAGGGATATCACACATTACAATGTGCCCAAGAGATGGGGAAGGAAGAGCATTCGATGAAATTTCTCAAAATTTTCACCCAGGGAGATGAACATGAGGAAACTGTAGAATTGGGATCTATAACAGAAGGAGATGAGCGTTCTAAGAAATGGCTTAAAATACTTAGACATGAAACTGAGAAAGAGATAATTGTAGAATGTGAACCTACAACAGAGGGGATAGTAGCAAATAACATGTATTTTGTTGATTTGTGTGAAAAACTGGAGGCCCTAGAGAGAAGGGTAAATATGCAAAGTCATCTAATCCAACGAGTCAGGTTGGAAGTTGATGAAAAGGAGATGCAATAGAATGAGATGAAGGAGAAGAGGAAGCTAAGGGACCAGCTAGAAAAATAAATAAAGGATATTAATAAATTGATGCTAGAAGTAGAAAAAGAAGCAATCAATAGAGAAGGATGGAACAGAAGAGGACCTGCAGGAGCAGTAGGGCAACATAGGTAGCAAGGAAGAGGAGCAAGTGGACAGCTCCAATTTCAGGTTTGGGACCCTCGAGGATATCAACAACATAGAAGAGTGATCGATGAGAAGGAGCTCATGATTTTACCATCAGTGGAGTATGATACAGGAGCATCGTGAACAAGGAACATGTGGAGAGACAATTCAGTACCATAACACACCTTTTTAATTATTTGGAATATTAAGCGTTGGCATTTACTGCAAATATTTTTGAAGGGATTGAAAAATGAAGACGATCAAAACACTTGGGAGATAAATGATCACAAGCAATGTGGGAGTTTCACTCCTAGAATTTATTGTAACGAAACTTAAGTAGTAGACTAGTAGTTAGCTTCTTTTGAGAATAGAGGTAGTCGGAGGGAACCCTAGGAACCTTCTTGTATATGTAGATGCATTGTATGCCCAAATGATATTGTTGGAGATTTGGTTACTGGATACGATGGTAGATATAGATTAGTAGGAGATAGGAGTCAGAGAAAGAATTGAGACTCTGTGATAGTCCGATATTTATACATATTTGTAAACATATATTCATCTTAATAGGAAGAAAATAGTTTTCCTGCATATGAAATTTCTATGCGTTTACATGTATATGATGACTGTTATTTGTGCATGCTTATGTATGTTGTAGACGTATGTGATAGGTTTCATCTGCAGTGGGAAGATAGACTTCTATGTCTTCGTTGAGGTTGTTACATTGTTCTGAATTCTTTAGGCTGTGCAAGGAGTGCACAATATAATATTGGAGGTTCTTTAGCCAGTGCAAGGAGTGCGTATCTGAACTCTGTTGAGTCAGAAAATAATGTGCCAGGAGGGTGCACTAGTGCGATGAAAAATCAAGGGAAACCTCAAGGTTGTTGAATACCTTAGAGGAGAAACTGTGCAGAGGAAGCATAGAGAGACAAAGTGACTGAGAGCTCTATAGAGCTATGTCAGGTGGGCATTGAGAAGGTGAAAGTGTGCACAAAAATAATCTATATCGAAATTGAGAAGAAATAATGTCAAGAAGAATACACCCACAAAGTTTTTGAACACTCTGTAAGCTCTGCAAGTATTAATTGACCAAAATTTTCTAAGAAGGCACAAGAATCCCTTTGAGGAGAAAAGGGACTAAAACCTTATAACTCGAGTAAGAAAAATATCAAGAGTGACAACGCAAGGAGTGCACACAAAAGTGAATTTACTTGAAGCTCATAAGCTCAATAGGAGTAGTGCAAGTTTTCACACAAAGCGCAAGTGTGTGCTAGAGCCGAGGTCAATTTTCATTGTCAAAGCTCAGGAGGAAAAGAGGAGTCCAGAACCTAGCAATTGGTTCCGTAGGAGAGGGTTCAAAGTCTACAACCTGTGAAAACTTACAAATTTTCCCAAGTCCAGGAGAACAAAGAAGATCAAGAGGAAGAGCGACAACAACCATCAACTGCAGGAAGAGATCTGGACCACCAGATCGGGGTCTAGGATGAAGGAGGAACACGCAAGGAGAAGGACATATCCCATCCATCGAATCTGAGCATAAAGGACAAACAAGCATTTGATCTAGGTAAAGTGAATGGGCGTTAACCCTTTGTGTTCACAGGAGAGTGAACTTTCTAGAGTCCCAAAGTGAACAAGGACGATCCATAGTGAAGGTTGACAGGTGGCGCAAGATCCATCACTTCATAGCAAGAGAACTTCAGAGGTTTTGTGGTCAAGGAGCAAGCTAAATCGCTGAATAGATGAAGATTCGAAGTAGATCCTAGTTGTTGGTCACCATATCAAGCCTATTAGTAAAGGCTATGACCTTCTCAAAAACATTGTAATCGGGATGCTCACAAAAATGTCACCATATCAAGCCTATTAGTAAAGGCTATGACCTTCTCAACAAATCCTAAAACATGTTCCTCACTCCATATAGAAGTAAAGGCCTCCCACACGCCAAAGATAATAACATTTTGTTTAGTGGCTAAAATGTGGGTGAAAAGATTCTAACCCTTCCTTCATGCATCTAGTCACGACAACGCATCATCCCGGATCTTAGTGTAATATAAGCCATTACTCAATCCTTTATCTAACTCTAAAAACACAATGAAAAACAAACTCTTTTATCTGTCCACTTACTATTATTTTGGGCATATGTAGGCCTAGCGTTTTATATTCTAAAAACTCAATGAAAAACAAGCTCTTTTATCTGTCCAATGATTAATATTTTGGGCATATGCACGCCTAGGGTTTTATATTTTAGAAAAGTGTTTCATATATGGAGATGAGTTTTATGTTTAGAATTATTTACCATAAAACCAAATGAGATTTATGTTGAGATATTTCGTCATAATTGGGGAGAATATTAGGTATGCAAAGAAGTGATTAATTTATGATTTTATAGTGTAAAAAACTAATCATTTCATTTTATTATAATAATTTAGAATTCACACAAATATATGTGAAATCATAAACTTGTCATTTGATGTTAAAAATAAAAATTTAAAAAATATAAGTTATTTTTTTATTTGTGAAATTTTAATGAGAAAAAGTAGGGAGGTCAAGTATTTTTGAAATATTGAAGATTCAATAACAAGATTATTTTATAGATCCATTTAAGAACACATGTCATTTACAAGGAATTAAATCTAGGTAAGAAGAGTAACAATCATTCCTCCCAACCATCCAAATTACATCCAAAAAACTAAATTACATACTCAACACCTAAACAATTCTTAAAAAATAAATATAAATTAAATTCACCAAATACATTTTTAAAAAGGAAACAAAACAAGATCCCGCTCTTGTGGATTTTCCAATATTTGTTATTCAACATATCGAAACCTTCTATAATTTGAATGATTCCTTGTCTCATATCCATGTATATATGGAATCATATTGTACCATTGGTACAATCTACAATGAGCTGAGACATAATGTAATGTATGTCTTTAATCTGGACATGTAGGTCGATTAAAAAATAAATAATTAATAATTAAAAATAGAAATAAAATTATTTGAGTTTATTTAATTTCAAAATTAGTTAATTATGTTTTTTTTGTTTGTTAGTTGGTGTGGCCTTAGTCACACCAATCTTTAACATGGTTGGATTTTTTGTCCCAGCAGGTTTCGAACCAGTGACTTTAATATCACAGAGTGGTTTAACAACACATTCCCTCACCGACTGTCCTATATCTTGAGGACAAATTAATTAATTATGTTATTTACATTACATATATAGTATTATTTTAATTTTATATATTTAAGGAAAGAATCTTAGTATTGGTAGAATGTTTAAAACTTTTAGGTGGAAGTGAGATTAATGGTGAATTAAATAAATATTTTCTAAATCAAATGTACAATAAAATTAGGTACAACTAATTTTTTATTTATTTATATATATATAATTGTTTATGGACTATAATCTAAAATTATTTTTAATTGATAAAGAATTTGTTTTTTTCTAAGTAAGAAAACAAAATAAGTTAATGAATCAAGATCCAAAGGTATTTAGTAGGAGTGAAAGTATGGTCCCTTATAAACGAGTAGTAGTAATAAGAGGTGGTTTTCCTTAAATAACAATAATAAATCAGTTTACATTTCAAGATAAAAATCAGTAATAGTTGTTTCATTAAGTATTAACAACTAAGTTATGACTAGCAAAGCCACAAATTTGTGGCTGGTGAAAGCCGAAAGGATGGTTTGCAAAACCTGAATGCCGGGAAAGAGAAACTATTAAAACACTAATCATAAGTTAGTTTGTCAGTTAAGCTAACCTAACTGCTATTTAGTTACATGAGAGCTATGGTATTTTGTATTATAAATGTACATCTATGTACATGATGATTTACAGAAGCATTGATGAATAGAGTATGCATCTATGTACATGATGATTTACAGAAGCATTGATGAATAGAGTATGCATTTTCTGTCTTTGTTTATTTATCTCTGTTCTTCATAGTTTCTTGATTTCTTCAGTTATTTACATTATGTTTCTGCTATTTTCTTCATTATGAATCTAACAGTGGTATCAGAGCCAAGTTAATGAGAGCCACTGGGAAATTGTGAGAGGCGGATCGTTCTTGTTGACTGGATCGCTGCTCTCCACGGGAAATCGATGTTGGTGCGCCGAGAAGGAGAAAGGAATATTGCTCGCGGCCTTTACGTGGAGGAGAGAAGGAAAGATCGATGCTATTGGTGACTTTGTTGGCTTCTCCGAGGAGTTAAAGGAGCTTCATGTTGAGCATTGTTAATAACTGCTAGCTCAATGTGAGAGGAGAGGACCGCCAGCTAGAAACCTATGCCTCTGAGTTTGTGCAAACTTGTGGGAGATATTCATTTCTATCTATGCGCAAAAACTCGAATTGCTGAAAGAATTGAGCCATTTGATTTAAGGATGGCATGGCATGGATTTAGTGAGCGATATGGAGTAACAACAAGATCCTCAGTTTGTGAGGAGCCGCTAAGACCAAGCTGTAAGAAGCCTTAAAGCCTGCATCTAAACCTACATAAGTTTTAAATAATCTGCATATATTATTTTAAATGAAGCTTTGCTAGTGGCGTTTGGCAGTTAGAGAAATCACAATCCGATGAATATAGGTTGAAGGAATTAGAATATTTATTTATTTTTAAGACAAGGACTAGAAAAAATATTTATTTTAATTTTAACAGAGGATGCTTATAAAAAATGTCTATTTTAAAGGAAGACCTAATATTTTTGGAGTAAAGTTAAAAAATACGAAAATTTGTTGATGGAGGATTT
>CBVK0101317483.1:0-18599 GCA_900067695.1 Picea abies | reverse complement strand
CATCATCATTATTTTCCAATGTGAATAATTTTTCTTGTTGACATTTATGTCCCTTGGAAAATTTTCTCTCACAACCAAAGCATAGTCATTTTTCTTCCATGATATTCAAGTGAACCAAGGAGTGGTTTTCATACGAGGAACAATTCTAGTGGTAGAATTATGGGTAGCAATATTATTGTCTTGAATATAATGATAATATTTCATTACAGATTCATCAAAATGTTTAAGGTGAATATCATGTTTAATGTTTTCTTTTACTCATCCCACATAAGATTCCAATAAATGTTCATCACTTATGTTATCCACCCTTCTAGAAAATACTTGAAATTTTGAATTATAATCATCAATGGAACTTAAGTTCTTAATTATTTTCAAACTAATAAAGTATTTTTTCCCAATTTTTACCATATTGTGCTACTAGGTCCCTTGTAAATAAACCCCAAGGATAATTCTAACAATGTGGTTTCCCTTTAACAACCCATCAATACCACTGATATATTTTTGTCTCAAAATAAATAGTTTCTAAGGAAGTCCTTTTCTTATAATTCATGATCTTATGCAATTCAAATTATTGATATATTTGGTTCACTCATGTAAATACATAAAATACATCCAATTTTTTTAATTCAACCTTGGGATAGTGGATATCCTTAGGAACCCTTCCATTATTAGTTCCAATATCACAATAGAATCCTCCAATAATATGAATATTGGTGGATATAGAACATGAACGTTTTCATCTTTATTTTCGTGATATCACTGGGTCACATAATCACTTTTAGGGAGCCTCACATGAAGGCATTTATGAGCATGGATTCCATGAATTTATTTAATTGTTCCATTTTTTGTTCTATCCTCTCTTCCACCTTGATATTGATATTATATTTTCATTGTTCCATCTTATGTTCCATTTCATTTTTGTTGGTTGCTTTAAAATGTGTATAATTATCCTTTTTTGACATCATATTATCCATGTCCTTAAGTTGGTTATACAAATTGAATACTTGGTTCCCTAAGTATTCACATTCTTATTTAGTCATTAATGAATTCTTTGTATGTTTAACAAGTGTAGAATCATATCCAAAACCTTTTGTTGTACAGTCCAAAATTAATATTTACCTATCATTCTCTTCTATTTTATATTTACCACACTTTTTGAATCACCTCAAAAAAGTTTCCCAATCAAAGTTTCAAGTTAGCATACCTATTTAAGCCCTTATTTAGAGTTCGTCCTACTAGTTGAACTTAAACCTATTACAACTTCACCATTTATAATCCTTCATTACGAAATATTTTACTAGATGTACTATGAGATGTTATAGTAAGGATCCCATTGGCCTCACTCAATTTGAACCTTCCAATAGAACATGATGGACACATTTTAAGAACTTACTATTTTTCCCTATTTTAGGAGAGAGAACTTGTATGGATTTCCACTCCACCAATACTTCACAAAACTATTTAGAAAGTCACAAAACTATGGCAAGTCTACCTACATACTAAGTTCTTACAAATTTTTCATCATGATTGAAAAGATTATAGTTGTATATTCTAATACATGGCCCTAAAAAAACACTATTTTTCAAAACATGAGAAACCTAAGTTAAATAAAGAAAACATGCCTAATGAGGGATTCTTTCTTAAAGTATACATTGGGTTCCAAGATATCATTTTCACATTCCATTTATCGATTTTTTTGGACTATATCCTCTTCCTTTAAAACTACTTTAATAAACCTAATATATACCTTTAAAGAATAGGACAAGGATTGATATCTCCTTACTAGGCCCAAATTCAATTCATATTGCATGTTGTTACCTACAATGTGATTCTTAATTTGTTTTGTTTGAATGACCACCCTTGATTCCAATTCCACATCCCTAGTTAATTGATCTTGAGATTGGGAAGTTATCCTTCTATTGAAATGGGAGAGAGTAACATGTAAGTACTCAATTTGGTGTGTGTTCCTCCACTATACCCCTAAAAAGTTTAAAATTTCACATGGGATGCAATGGATAGAACGTATATGACCTTCCATGTTCTATGGAGTTGAACTATGTGAAAATACAATTTTTCTCAAGATAAAAAACCACCCCTTGCACTAAAGGAAATTTGAACTACTTCCCACAAAAAAAAAGAAACAGACCCAAAGAACTAAGACTCCTATGGGATAGAAGGTGTGATTGATAGATAATTCATGACAATGGCTATAGAAAAAATCCATCATATACCAAAGAAAACAATAAAATAAATCACAGATACATTGTGTAAAGACAACTTGAAAGACACAAATACATCCCCACTACCATCCTTAGAGATATGAGGGAAGAGTATGGAGAGAGAAGTTGTAGTTATGGCCTGTCCCATCTATATTAATTCACTACACCACTTGTCCTTGAATTTCAAGTGCATGTTAATTCTAATGTTTGGGTTAATACAGTTCATGGGAGATAAAAAATAATAGGTTCCCCCATTTTGGTTCAACATTCATTGATTCAACAATAATCCTTTATTTTCCATGGATTTTGTTGCAATACTAAGGGATGGAACAACCCAAAAGAACTCAATGGAATTGAAACTTCTTTCTATCCCTTGAATTATTAAGAGTAGTTTGGATAGTATTGGATTCTATGATATGAAATTATTTCTCACTTAAAAAATTATTATAGAAGAATCCCCAATAGCTATATGGTTTTTGATTCCCATTGATTTAAGGATGTAAAGTCCTTGATATAGGGATAGAGCTTCTACTTGATTGTTGGTGGATTCTCCTAACCCCTAAGATTAATTTAGTTCACATTTTCACTCAAGTTGAAGACAAAACCCCACCAAATTTCCACCTCAATATTTCCTTTTTAGGCACCATCAAAGAAGAGGATAAAATTCCTCTACTAAGTTTTCAAGTCTAAAATTCATCCCCTAGATACAATATCTCTTAGTCATAATATCTATTCAAATTTAAGAAACAAAATAATATTTCCTTTGACCTCTTTGGACATGAATACCTCAACAAGGAGTCCATGGGATTGTGATGCAACTTGCATGGGAGAAAGATGATCTTGATTGGAGATACTTTTATTTCTCTCCAGCCATAACTTTCGACAAAAAAGTTTAGGTAGGGACATTCATGCTCACTTGAGAAGGGATTTATTTTGGGAGCCATGATACATATGATGCAAGGATATGAACATATCCTTCCATCTCTGAGTATGGACTATGAAATGACTGAACTTAGAAAAGGAAGGATAACAAGTCTACACTAAGAGTTTGCACTCCAAAAACAATGGATGGTTGATTCCTTTGCTAAGAAGCAAATATGAGATATTAATGGGCATTTAATTCCTATCCTCTTTAGATTTTCCATAGTTAGAAATTTACTATGAACCATCATCAACAAAGAATGTTGAATTTTGGTAATCCATTTCCATCCCAAATATTCTTCCATATAATTGATTTGGGTGGATGGGGAAGATATTCTAGCTAAAGGACATGTCCTTCCTTAGCTGAATACAATATAATATTTGTTCCCCAATGCCTACTATATTTAATGAAATTAATGATAGGGTTTGATCCTTATAACATGGAAAACAAAGAGATAATTCAAGCCAAGAGAGGGATTTCCATCCTTTCCAAAGACCATAACTTGAACGATCCCACCTTGAAAATGCATAAAGAGTGAGAATTAAATTCTCTATCAATAATATTTGATGATATAAAATTCAATATGGGATGAGAGAAGAGGCTTCCCCATATCTATGTCTTCCCAAAATATAACTAATTTTATATCTACCAAAATCCAACAAACATGATCCTAAATTATATAGAACACCACTTTGCAATGTTTCAAGATTGAGAAGCCCTTGAATTCCAAGAGTTGTTAATATAGACATACCTCTCTACTTACAAGGAAGTATTTTTTATGGAGGAAAAATTTCCACCATTACTTTCCCCACATTATAAGGATACATGTGAATTTTGTTCCGAAGAATAAATTCATTAACTGAGGATCTTTGATACCAAGTCCTTCATTTTTTTAGGTGCCTAAACTATGTTCTAATCTACTAGGTGCAATTTATTTGTGTTTATATTTCGTCCCTACCAAAGAGATTTATAAATTTCCTGATCTATAAACTATTTTTCTTCACAATAGATCTGATAAATAAAATGGAAATTTACACTATGAAGGTTAAAGTCCTTTAGGTTCCAAAATCTTTAGTCACTGATTTTATGCTTATGCATGAAATAAATAAAATGTAGAAAATAGAGAATAGTAAAATACAACCACACTCCATCCACAAAATAACACAAATATTTCCTTTGGTAAACCCTTACGAGAGAAAACCGAACTAGAAGGTGAGGATGCTCTACTCTCTTTTCTCTGGTATGAAAATAATGCAAGTACAAAAGAGACAGAACTCTCTATGGAGTTACTTGAGACATGTGGCCCATTATGCTACTACAAATCATTATCCCTTGTTGGTGCTAAGCTAGGTAGTGTTGATGCTTCAACACATGCGTGCACACGTACTGACCTTTGTAACACTATGAATTTTAATACCCAAGTTTCATCCAGAGAGTGTCCAACAAAATCTCCTAAGCACCGAAATATAAATCCTTAAACGAGGTTGAGAAAGGTCTCACCTAAGATGTAAAGAGGATGACAGAGACCATAAGATCTCGTGTCAGGGATGAATGATCAAACATAACTAACAGAACTGCGAATGGCTTTCGTATAACCCATATATGATAATCTAACAAGGACTAAGAATTAAAAAAGTACATGCACATCTGTTATTCATTCATGAAAAATACAAAATGGAACAAAACTGCCATATCTTTATTATTGAACGTATTCCATCATGTCAAAGATATACAATGTGTTAAATAACTGAGTTGCATAGCATAAGGCTTCATCACATTACAATAAAACCAATGGGAATACAACATAATGTGCCTTGTGCTAAATGTTAATACATAGATAGATACAAGCCATGATACTTCTCCATACAACACATGATTTCCATAGACTAGCTCAGAGCTCTGGTACTGATGCTTTCTTGAATTTACCAACCTCTTTTTTGGGATGAGAGCTCTCTTTTATAGCTTCCTTTATTGTTCTTCTCCACTCACTTTTTTGTTTTAACGTACTGATGCTTTCTTGAATTTACCAACCTCTTTTTTGGGATGAGAGCTCTCTTTTATAGCTTCCTTTATTGTTCTTCTCCACTCACTTTTTTGTTTTAACGACCTCACATTCTTCTGGTACCTTCCAGGGAACCACATAGGTTTTCTGCAGCAAGGGAAATCTTAATTTCCATAGCCAACTCATCTTCTGGCCACTCCTGTCTTCATCTGTTGCTGGTAGTAATCATTTTGGGAGATATCCTAGTGATTCCTTTCTTTCTTCTGATGGGCTTCTTTATTTCTGACACCTTTAACTTCCTTTATACTTGGCTCGTTTCTCAACAAAACTTGGTCTGATTCACACACTATGGAATTCTTCCATGCATCTACAACACTATGGAATTCTTCCATGCATCTACTTAGGTTCTTGCAAAAATAATGGATGAGAATGCACAAATTTAATTTGTGTGCACGTGAAAATATGGACCCAAAACTTTGGGTTCCAATAGGCCCCCACCCATATTACCTGGCTTGTCATCAAGCTAGTGTTTCATGGTCCTCAGGGCAGAGCGTGAGAAAGAGTAGATCATCTTTGTGTAGGATAGTTGTGATTTTGTCCTACACCAAAAATTGGGACCTTCGGTGGTACCGATGGGGAAATATATCCAAGAAGTGCATATGAATTAAGAGAGAACATCATTCCCTACTCATTGTGTCATTCTTGGGTGCCCAGGCCGAGAAAAATGTCTTGGTTGGTCAAATTCTGGGGGTTTTGGAAGTGGTTACAATATGTGATGGTAGGGATAGAATGAATGGGAGGACCGAGCAAGACTTGGACCAATTTTCTTAGTCTGGGGGTGGAAGTGGTTCAGATATTGGCAAAGAGGGTGCCCAGTGAGACCCTGAGAAAAATTTTGTTTGAAAAATGAAGGAGATGAAGCATGGTGTAGAAGGCAGTAGTGATAGGTGTAAGGTGGAGCAGGGTGTTTGTGAGAAAAATATACCAAGAGTTAAAAAAGATAGGAATCACGCCGATGATATGGGAAAATTTGGATGAGGGCAGAGTGACCTCTGGGGATGCTTGGTCGAGAGGATAAGTAAACCCTGATGGAGAACTAGCTAAGCAATTCCATGAGGAGGCAGTTGTGGAAACACAATGGTAAGTTGTTTAAGAAAGGTAAGGGTTGGGGGTTAGGGATTAAGAATATATAGGTGTGAGGAGGAGAGATGAATTTTGGAAGAGGGATGGCAATAAGGGTGAGAAAGAATGATGAGAAAAACTATGGAGGACAGGAATATCCAAGATTTAGATCGACCATACTGTAGAGGGTTATCAGAGAATGTCAAGATATGCCTGATTATTGACTTGGGGCCTATGTGAATGACTTATTTGGGACCATTTTCCTTTGTAGGAATGGAAGGAGTACAAAAATGGATAAATACTTGCATGATCTATATTGAGAGAACCTGTTGTAATACATGGGTAAGGACACCGCCCCAATTTGAAATTTCGATGATTTTTCTTTGGCTATTACTAGAAGGATCTTCCTGGTGAGGCTGAAATGCTTGTACTGTTAAGAGGAAAGTTAAAATTATGCAAACTAGGAGCTGTGTGAAACACTATACATCTATACTAATATAACCACATTTCTTCGTAAAGGTTGTCAAAAACATTAACTAGTGGTTGACCCTTGAGGGCCATAGTACACTTTCAACCTCCTTCCATTAATGAGACCTTTGAGTGGTTTTCCTTGTAAAGTTTCCATCTTGGAAACACCTGATTCTTTGATGTAGAACAGTCAAAATGGGCCCATCCAGTGCATATGTAACTTAACAGGATGCTGGGAATATTTGTTGTCATATAGTAGAACTAGAGATCCTAGCTGCATGATTTTCTAGTGAATGTTATGATCATGTCAGGAATTTTGTCTATCTTTCTCCATGACTTGGATGAAACCTTCCATTATACGGTCTTCCTCGAGTTCCATAAGCTCATTCATCCTGTGTTGTAGGGACTGATCATCGGTCATGTGAGTTTCCAATGTAACTCAGAGGCTAGGAACCACAAAATCTAGTGGCATGATCACTTTCTTCCCATAGACTAACGTGAATGGTGTGTTCTTAGTCATCCTTTTGCATGTGGTTTAGTAAGCCCATAAAACTCTAGGGATATGTTGATCCCAGTCATCATGCTACAAATTAAAAACTTTGGCTAAGATATGTCCTAAAATTTTATTGAAATCTTCAACTGTACCATTAGCTTGAGGATGATACAGGGTGTTCTTCTGGTGATGGATCATGAAATATCAGGTGAGATGCTAGGTAGTCTCGTGAAAAAGGTGCGATCCTTGGTCACTCATTAGTATGTGTGGACATCTAAATCTGGTGATAATATTATAAAAAATGAAGCATGGCACATTCTCGAATGTAAAATCCTTTACTGGCACAGCTTCAACCCATCTTGTCAGATATTTTGTTCCAGTGATAATGTAACACGTGCCAGTGCATCACACAAGAGAATTAATAGTTCCAACAAAGTCAATGGCCCATTATCGAAGGGTTCAAGTGAAATTAGGGGACGAGGGGGAGCTCATCTCATCGTAGGGTTTTTCCACTCATTGACATACATCCCAGCGTTTGTAGTAATCCTTAGCATTGGTGAAGAGAGAGCGCCACTAGAGTCCTACAAATAGAACCTTGCACGTAGTGGATTTTCCACCATTATGGCCCCAAACAATTCCTTCATGTACCAAAGCACAATGGCGTAGAATTCCATCTACACCCAATTTATATAGCTTCCTAGCAATCAACTCGTATTCAGAACTATGGGTCACTATTTGGCAATGTTGTGCTAGAGTGTATTCTCTCAGAGAAAATCCATAAATAAGAAATGTAGTTATTTCATAAATTTAATCTGGGACAGCTTCGATGTGGAATATTTTTGCATTGGGAAGCTCTTCATTGATACTATTAGCAGCCTCCCCTGTCTCAATGCAGGACAGATGGTCCAACCCAAAATTGTGTTTTCCTGGTTTTACTACAACCTCAAAGTCAAATTATTGAAATAAGAGAAACCACTAACATATGAGGCCACCCAACACTATATTGTTGAATATATACTTGAGGGAAAAATGATCAATGAAGAATTTGAATATGGACCCCAACACGTAGTGGAATAATTTTTGCAAGGAATATACCATGTCTAGACCCACTTGCTCAGAGGTAGTATAATTACGCTCAACATCATATAAATTTTGACTAGAAAAAGAGATAGGGTGATCGATACTACCTTCCCCTGGATGGGTCAGGATGACACCCAGTGTAATGGGTGAAGCATCAACATGAACATGTAAGGTCTTGGACCATTCTGGAAAATTAAAAATGGGTGCAGTCACTAGTTTCTCCTTTAGGGTATCGAAATCCTACTGACATTCCGAGGTCCATTCATATTTTCTATCCTTGTGCAACAATATTTCTAATGGGGTCGCGATTTGAGCATAATTATGAATGAAACATCTGTAGCATCCTGTATGTCCCAACATTACACGTATCCCCCAAACTAAAGTAGGGGATATCATATCTAGGATGATGAATATATTGGTCGGGTCGACTAGAAAGTTGTATTTACATAAGTCATAGCTAAGTGATATACCAAAGGGAGTACAAAAGAAGCACTTCTTCAAATTCAAAGAGATCTGCAGTTGGAGGTAGGGATCGATCATGAGTCAAAGAGCTTTTATATGGTCTTTTAATAGACTGAACACAATACAATCATCCAAGTATACCTCCAGAAACATATGGATAAACTCCTTGAATGTTGGTACCACTATTCAAGAAAACACTCTGTGGGAATTTTTCAATACGAAGTGTATGAATTTATATGCAAAGTACCCCCATTTAGTTGAAAAGGTGGTCTTGTCCTAGTCCTCCTCTACAATCCAAACTTGATGATATCCAGAGAATCCATCTGTGAAGGAATAGGCTTCCCTGCCTCCAACATTCTCTAGCATCTCATCTCTGAATGGAGTGGGGAAAGGGTCTTGGACATAGGTTGTATTGAGGCTCTGTAAGTCAATGCATATCTGAATCTCTCTGATTTTTTTTGGTTGAACAACCATGGGATTGCTCTAACCATATTCTTCGACAGGGACAATGGTCACGGTTTCTATCATATGATTGAGTTCCTTTCACACTTTTCTTTGTATATAGGATTCATATGGTAGGGTATTCTCTTGATTGGCTTGGCATCAGGTTTTAGTTGGATCTTCATGGCTCCTAAAAATCTTGCGATTCCATTCATCTTAAAAAAACTTCAAGGAAATAAGTCTTCATATTCTTTCAGGAGGTTAACCACTTCGGTGATAGTCTCCTTATCCCAGTAATCCCCAATAATGGCCATATTTAGTGCCTCTCCTATCCCAATATTGTGTTTCTTAGTTTTTATAGGGCCATTATAATCTGGTGCAGTTGTCTCAGTCTCCCTCCCCTTTAGAGCATGTTCTCCTTCATAATCTTAGATATAGATGCCACGGGGGTCATCATTGTCAATGTTGTATGTATTGATATTCTAGAAATGGAATGTTTCCTTCATCTTGGCCACCGATTTGTGATATAAGAATACCAACAGTGGACTACTAGATTTTGGATATCAATGAAAAATAAAGTCCTTAACTCAACCAAGACCAGCGTTGAGGACTGGATCATCTAAAATGAATCAAAATGTCAAAATGAATTGGGAGGTCATATGGGTCCACTCACTTGTTTTCCTTATGATTTGTTCCTAGATGTACTAGCTTCATGGGACCATATCCATGGTATGGACAAATATATGGACCCATTGGGCTTAAGGAATGTTCCTGGAAGTCTAGTTTCATTCACAAAAAGAGATATGTTCCAGAGGATTCTTAGTCTCCTTATATCGGTTGGCCAGTTAAAAGCCAACGATGGGATGTAAAAACACTTGTATGAACTCGACTACCTACTCCACGTTGTGAATATTTGGGTGATGAGTCTCCCACCATCATGTCGGGGTCCTACAAACCATGACATCCATGGCCTAGATTCTCTACTCCACAAGGGCGGTCTTTTCCATTTGGACCAGAAATATCTCCACTAGTTTAGTACCATCGAACCGTAGGGAATCATAAAGTTTTGACCCTATCCATTGCATGACCCTTGTGAGTTGGATGCATCACCTTGTTGAGATTTCATACAAAATTTTCTTCCATCTATCTAGGGAATATTTAGAACCCATTTCATATGAATTGACACTCCTCCAACTTAATTATCTATTTGTGGTAGGGTTGATGTAGTCCTCCATGTGACCCGTGATCTTGTAGATATTACTAATTGCCAAGCCCTGCGCATCCTCATCTATAGGCTCATTGTATCATTCACCTTCATATGGATCAAGTGGTGAAACCACATGCAGGTTTTCAGTCTCAAATGACATTTGGCACTTCTTCAAATTCAAGACTTCATTGTTGTAAAAGGCCCAATCAATTCCTAGCAATGAAGAGTAGGGATATGATTCATCCATGACTTCAATGACCTCGAATTCGGCCTTCGTTTTTACCCCTTCTATATTTTCCTCAACTTAATCAAGCTGGTCAATGGGGTAGATCTTATACTGGTTGGCTAATCGAAGTTGAATGGGTCACCAAACTAGCTTTCATTTCTCCATCATTTCCCAGGATTTCTTGGGTAAAATGTTCACATCAGATCCTACATCCAACATGACTCCATCAATATGATACCCACCAAGCTTTGTGTTCATATTAAACTCTTGGCTGGTGCGCTTCTTCTTGATAACTTGGAATACATCTCTTTCTAGTAGGGGAGATGCAATGGTGGTCTCCTCTCCTTGGTCTTTCATGCAAGCAATTAATATCTGAGTCAACTTGCTCACAACTTTTGGATCTATTAAAAAACAAAAACATTATTGAAAGAAGGTATTGACGTGATCTTCTACTTTTTCAATGTGACCAAGGTCATGCAAGGCTTCTAAACATGCTACACATTGCAACTCTTCTTGGCACTATTCATATTCTTCTTGCTCAGTGCGTCATAGAATAGTCTGTCTGTGTGCTTCTTCTATTGATATTTGGTTGGTGTACTAGATTTATTTAGACACATGATCTTCCTCCAAATACCTCTGCATGACATGATGTAGTTCTTCGCATGCACGTGCTTCTTTCATTGACCTTTGTGTCTCCTGCTGCACTTCCTCATGGATCCATGCTTCTTCTAGTGACCTCTGCCTCACCCTATGAACTTCCTCCCAGAACCATTCCTCTTTAAGCGACCTCTGAGTCACATTTTTCATATCCTCTCACACGCATTCTTCCTCCAAGGCTCGTTGTGCATCATGCATAAACTGCTTCTGCTGAGCCATGCCAAATTTTTGAGGGGGCTGGAGGGGGCTTCCTAATATTTCCTTTAGCTTATTTACCTAAAATTGCTCTGGGTTCAAAATCTCCCCCTATATTCACCCCTCCATGTGTTACTATATTGATATTTCCTTCTCCTTTCTTCTTGTGTTTTTTGTGCGGCTCGACATGTACCATGTTACAATTACCCTTGTTTTCCTCCCATTTTTTCAGCAGGTATGGAAAATCCTCAATTAGATGTTTGGGACTATAAAAGTATGCGTAGATCACACACGATCACACACGACTTAGTGTAGAACCATGAGACATGATCGATAACACCACAATTGAAGCATGTGGGGGGTATGCTACCTCCTCCACCATATCCTCATCCTTGACCATGTTCATACCCACCTCAAGGTCCTCCTTGATATATTCCTCTATCAACAACTTCACTCTCACCACCCTTTTGTTCCTCTTGCACCCATAATGCATCCCAAGTGCTATCTTGCATCATTTGGAGGGAGTGACAAATGTTGATATCGTGGCTGACAGATTTACAGAATTCACAGAAAGGGGGTGTGGTTTTTCACTTGGTATTTTTGTAAGGTGGGGCGGTGGGGTGGAACATTGCCCCACTATTAGCATATTTTATAAAATTCTTAATTTCCTGAGGGAAATGGACTCAACACACTAGTCGCCACATAATTTGGAAGGATCAGGCACTTGTCTCATTGATGCCCTTCTGAGTGGCATGTAGTGCACCACACATGTTTGCGCATGGCTTTATCTTTGGCCATATCTTGTAATTGTATTGATAGGTTGGCCAATGTTGACCGAACCTATGCCAACTTGACTGATGTTTCTACACCTTCAGGTGTGGCTTCCAAACACATCGTGATCTCAATTTCCTCGCCCTGAGTCATTAGCATTTTCTGGCTGAGCGATACTTGAATATGGGGTAACAACCCCACAATGAACCATTCTCTATGTTTTACGTCTTGTATCTAAACCGTCAGCCTATCCAATAAGTTTTTGAACCATTGGTCATAGTCCCAGATGGTCTTTCCTTCTTTCTTCTTGATTTCCTTAATCTTTGTAATGCATTGGGACTCTAAATTTGACTTCTGAAATTCCCGAAGTAGATCCTATTTGATCTCGGTGAGGGACCTTGCATGTTTTTCTTGTGCAATAGCCTTATATGTCATGTACCACATGTTGGGAAGGATGTGTTGGATAGATAACAGTGAGAAGAGATGAGATACAGAGAGAAAGTGAAAGATCAAGAAGATCAAGAAGATCAAGAAAGAAGAGAGAGGAAAGAGAAGAAGATGGGGAAGATCAAGAAGATCAAGAAAGAAGAGAGAGGAAAGAGAAGAAGATGGGGGACAAGAAGACACAACTAGAACGAAATCCAAAAAAAACAATTGAGCATGAGTTGTATCCATCTTGTAGTGAGGTTTCGCCAACTGAGCATGAGTGGTGGCCAACTAATTATGAGTTGGAAAGAAAACCTAAGAAAAAGGGGCCAAAAATATGTAAAATATCCACAAGGTTTAGAGGGAAGAAGAAAAAGAAGAGGAACCAGAGGAATTATGAGTAGTTTTTGCAACTGAAGGATGTTATTTGTGTAAAGAATCCACCAATGTAAGTAGAGTAGTGTACATTGAACCTCTATTGTAGTGCAGAGTGCAAGAATAATGCCATAAATTTAATAAAGAAGCAAATATATTGTGGACGTAGCCCAGGATGGGGTGAACCACGATAACCCGATGCCTAAATATGTTGTTAAATGATAATTCATGTATGTATTTTGTTAATTCATATCTTTGTTGTGTTAATTCATGATTTTACTATGGATGAATGATTATCTTCGTTGATATTGTTGATAGATTCATGCGCATTAGATTTAATTGTATGTTTAACCACTAAATGACAAGAATATAGACTGGTATGCATATAGAATTAAGTAGCCTAGTTAGTTTAACTAGTATCTAGTGCACAGAAGGATCTTGTAGGTATGGCAGAGTGTGCCTCACTTATTTCCCTCACCGCTGAAGAATCTTGGTTCTTACAGTCCCCATAAAGATACCTCGAGTGAGACTTCGCTTGCTTGCAGGTGATGCTGAAAGGGTTAGTATATGTAGGGTTTTGTTGGACTAATTACCTTGAAACTAGGGTCTTTAACCTTCTTGTGTACATGCACCAAAAAATGGTTCTGTTGCCGGGACCCAGAATCTGAAAGTGAGGGAAGGTTTTGGAGTCCAATGAGGAAAGAGATAACCAAATGGTTGGAACAAAAAGAAAAAGAATTTTCTCAGAAGGAGAATAAAAACCCTTGGTTAAAGAATAAGAAATGGTTGTAAAGGTATGTGTACACAAACTTGCATGAGGTTTTTTCAGTGAATTTCCTAATATTTTAGTAGAATGGTTGGAAAGATTTGTGGAAAAGACAAGTAAACATAGACCAGCTGTGCCAAAGAACTAGACTTCTGAACTATTGAGATGAGTGGACTCAGTAGACAATAGGATGTCTTGTACAATATAATTTTTTCTCGTAAGTATCTTGGGAGGATACATAATAGAATCCTCCATAGACTGTACTTAGGCTTACAGTGTTGTAGAAAGAGACTTCTTTATAGGTCCACGAGGAAGATTCATAAAGTCGTTAGCTACCTAGATAAAACTGTTGCTATGTGATAAATAAGTGACGACGATGGATTCATATAGCTAAAGGACTTTACAAACATAGAGGAACTAGGGTTTGTTGACCAAGAGCTAATATGAGGGTAATAAAATGGACAGACAAAAGGGAGACTAAGAATTCAAGAGAAGGAAGAAGGGATATTAGAAGGAGAAGATGAATTTGGAGTTTTGCACAGTGGGAGAAGGTACAAGAAGTTGAGAATTTTGGCTAGGGAGAGAGAGAAAGGTACTGAGTACCCATAAAATCATGCAAACATCCATATCATAGAAGTACAACATATAGATGGAGAAGAGGAATATATCCAATTCATTCCAGTCATCGAAGAACCAGTAAGTACTTCCCGAGCCGATTCCTGGTTTGAAACAAAAACCTCATGCGCGTCACTTGAATATGAGACAACGTTCAAAGATCTCACCAAAGAACTTGTAATCAGTAAAGGAAGTCAGAACAGTATTAGCCAGAGAAGTGGTAGTGGTACAGGTAGTTAGACTCAACCAACATCACTAGGAAGGGGTCCTACACCCAACAACATGGAAGGAGTAGATAATACACTGAGATTATTGGAATTCAAAGGAATTGGATCTGAGGACCCAAAAAAACATCTATTTGTATGTGAAACCATATAGACTTCGAAGAACGTACATGATGATGGTGCAAATATCGTGTAGTTGGAAACAAATTTTAGAGGACGCGTGCTAGTTTGGTACATAAAACTCCAAAGTACTACACCATTGAGTCAAACAAGGAGATTATTAGAGATTACACAAGCATTATTAAAATAATTTAAGAAACCAAAGTCTAATTTGTAGTACATTACTTAGCTCAAGGAGATCAAGCAAGTACAGACTCAGTCAGTATGGGAGTTTGATTAGAGGTTCAAAGATGTCATGGGGAGGTTAACATTTCAAATACCCGTTCAACAACATAGAGAGTGGTTTATTGTAGGATTGTTACCTCACATATGTAGTCCTTTAATACAACAAATGGTTACGTCATAGTCTGAGGCATTGGAAATTGCTATGAAATTGGAAGCCTCTCTGGTCGGAGACAATAATGGAATGGTGCAGATACAAAACCAACTAGATTCATTGATAATTAAATTAGCAAAAATCACAAGGGGGGAAGAGAAATGGGAATAGGTATGGTGCACCAAATGCAAGACTGAAGGTCACCACAAAGATGAATGTCTAGCCTTTGCACAATGTTTAGCATTTGGAACACCAAATGCGCTACCAAGAGGAGGATGTTGCGAGATATGCAAGAAATGGGCACATAACCCCCATGAGAGACAATTATTACAGAAATATTAGAGTACCCCAAGAATTTATTATGTATCTTTTTCAAATCAATGGGAAAAGAAGAAAAATATTGTTGCTCATTTGATTTAATGAGGGAGCACATGATAGACATGTGCAAGATTCAAGAGGAGATTGTTGTGACATAAGGAGGAGGGAAGTATAATAATCCAAGAGGATTTAATCAAGGGTGACATAAGGAGGAGGGAAGTATAATAATCCAAGAGGATTTAATCAAGGAAACTGAGGAGGCTTTGGTAGGGGTCAAGGTAGAAAAAAAATTGGGAGAGGAGGAAGAAGCCCCATAATATGCTATAATTGTAACCAATAAGGACACTTAGCACAGGATTTCCATAATCCCTGCACAACATGTACTTATTGTCGAGCGTTAGAACATGCAAAAAAGGACTTCCCACAACTTCTAGAAAAATGACAGGCCAGAGGGAATCAGAACCAGAACCCAAATATTCAAAAGACATCCACCGAAATAGAGGATGAAGGACCCAAAATCATGGTCGTTATACATAGAGGAACCAAAACAGGGATGGATGCAACCAACGAAAGGAAACTGATTGAGCAGTGGGTAAAGAAATCACAAGCACCTACCCGAACATATGACCCACATGAAGAGAAGGAGACCTATAAACAAACAAGGAAAGAACTCTTGCAAGAGAAGGAGACCTATAAACAAACAAGGAAAGAACTCTTGCGATAGGACTGGACAACGTCCACATTAGTTATGCCACCTATGGGGTATATACATCCCACTGAGGACCAGATCATGACCAAAGGATCACTGGAGAAGGTAAGCACCTTAGGAATGTTTTTGCAAAGTTTCCTAGAATTGGTCAAATATGAAAAGACATTACATACATTATTCTCTATAATCGGTCACTGTGCTCAAGGAAAGGAAGTCCCTACTGAAAAGAAAGTAGTGAACTAGGTACTATGCAAGAAAATAACCAACGAAGAATTTAGGTTCAATGAGCAGATTGAAGAGTATGACATAGAAAATGTGATATTAGACTTAGGGTCTGATGTGAACGTGTTACCTAAGAAGACATGAGATATTATGGGGAAACCAAAGTTAGTGTGGTCACCCATCCAATTGAGACTAGAAAATGAGTACAAAATAGTACCTATTGGAAGATTAACAAGAATACCTGTGAATATAAGTACAAAATAGTACCTATTGGAAGATTAACAAGAATACCTGTGAATATAGATGGAGTGCAGAACGTCACATATTTTGAAGTTATCGAGATTGTGGATGACAACCAACCATATCCAGTTTTAATTGGACTGAAATGGGCCTTCGATAACCAATCCATTATCAATTTGAAAAGGCGGGAGATGATATTTGAAGTAGGAGACCTGAATGTCACTGCACCCTTAGACCCCAAAAAGGGAAGGATGTACATAGAACCGACACAGGGTGATGAAATCTATCACCTATACAACATGATTGCAAGGATGGATGATTATGGTAATTCCAATTTAGATGACACACTGAGTTGGAGAAGAATCGATTCATGTACATCAGACTCATAAGCAGGTCTAGAAAACTAGCAATAGAGGATACACGAAGTGTTAACATGACGATGCACATGCTTGACAATATCACTACATTGGATTGGAATAGAATTGTGCAAGCCACCTAAGTATGATAGATTGACATATATAAAAACGTTCATACAAAAATTTTAGGCACAGGATCCAGAGCAACAAAGGCTACTAGAACTAGATGTTGTATTGAAATCCACCCCTGCAAGATGGTGGGAGACACACAAAGGAAGCATGGAATATTGTCAACAATGTAGGAGACTAATCTAAATAATATTTAATACCGAAGAGGGAGACATAATGCATAAATATATCATAGAAGGAAACCCAACATAACATGTTGTGTAGTGTGAAAAGGCGTAGAAATTGATCCAAAGGAAAGAATGGACGCTCAGGTTTATACCTACCCTAAATACCATTCCAAAGAATTGGTACTTAGAACTACAGATGCACAAAGATACAATAGACCGGGAGTACATAATTCAATTATTCCTGGTAACATTTACATTTTAGATAGAGTTTTCCCCAATAAGTGCAGTGCTAAACATAAAATATTCGCTAAAGGAGAAGCAATGGAAGTAATTTATGTATGCAACGCACATGATTCTGCCATGATGGTTCACAAGTTATTGGAATGTTATAATGTGACAAGATAAGATCGGGAAGATGATGATCCTCGCAACATCCAAGTACAGGAAATAGATGGAAAATGGAAAGTAAAGGGCCCGGAGTTGGAATCTACAACATACACACAACCAATCAAGAAACGAAAAAGTTAATATTGGAACAGAGGAAGACCCTAATTTTTCATAGATAGGGGATTGTTGGGATGACGAAACCATAGAAAATATAGAAGATCTACTGCATGGATATCAATACTTATTTCCCACTACATTCTCAGAGATGAAATGGATAGCGAGCTAGATGGGGGAGATGAGGATCCCACTACAAACCGACGCTAAACTATTAAAATAGAGACCCTACAGACTCAATCCAAGATATAAAGAAAAATTCAAGGAGGAAATAGATTGCATGCTGAAAACAAGAGTTATCGAATCGATTGAAGAATCATAATGGATAAGTTTAGTAGTAGTCTAGGACAAGAAAAAAGGGGGTATAAGAATCTATGTGGAATTAAGGAAACTAAACTATGCATGCCTACACAATCCATTCCCAACACCCTTTACAGACAAAGTACTAGAAAGCATAGGTGGACAAGAGGCCTATTCATTCACAGATGGTTTTTCAAGATACCATCAGATAAGAATTGCGTAGGAAGAAAAACATAAGACTACATTTGTGATAGCATGGGGAAGTTTTCAATGCACAATAATGTCATTTGGGTTAGAAAATTTCCCCTGTGGTATTTCCAGAGTAGTTGTTGTAGTGTTTGAGTTCATTCACAAGTTTATCGAAGTCTACTTGGATGAATAGACTATATTTACCTTTTTATGAGATCATGTCGAATTTATAAGATTGATGTTGGATAAGTGTAGACAACATAAGATATCCTTAAACCTAAAGAAGTGTATTTTTTGTGCA
>CBVK0101317444.1:0-11534 GCA_900067695.1 Picea abies | reverse complement strand
AAGGAGAGTGATCAGTGAAGCTAATGTTGTCCAGGTTGTGGATCTTTCAGGCAAGGGGTAGACAAAGAGGACTTGACGAAGCTGTCGCATTCGCATCTACGATTGTAAGTACTGTTGTCGTTATTCTCATCAATATGACACGCTTGGCCTGTTTCTTTCTAGTTTGTGTATAATGTCACATGAACTTATCATTAATTGATAGATCTGTTTTCAAGCTAATATCAATAGAGTAGGAAGTGGTTGTATCTTGTTTTTCCCACAGGATCCAGCGAGAAGCAAAGGATCGAAGTGCAACTAGGAGTGTGCAGGGACAAACGTCGATAAAGAGGTACTTCTATTATCCTTCCTTCCCATGTGTTAGCTTATATATATTTGAAAGGAAGTCAGTGTCCACTTTAAGCATTTTCTTTCTAGAGTTATGGTCAAGCTCTTAGAGGTGATCTACCTGTCCACAGGGAGATTTTCCTACAACACTTTTATCAAGTGATCTTGTGCAACATCCTCTGCTACATTTTCCTTTCCCTCTTCTTATTCTTCACTCTCATCTTCACTAACATCACCGATATATTTTTCTCTTCTCTGTGTTGTCTCCATGGCATCCAGTCTCATTCAGATTTGCCTCATTTCTTCTTCCATTTCTACATTCACTTTGTGCCTTCTGGCCGGCATGATTTCATTGCATCATGTACAACATAAATTGAAAATTTATTCGATACCACAAATGATACCAACTTTCTTCCTTTCTCCTTTTGTCTATTGTCTTTAAACAAACTCAAAATCAGCTCTGATACCACCTGATGTAGCCCCCTACCTCAGCAGGGTTTGTCGACCTCTCGGTCACTAGATATTCACTAAACTAATTTGGATTAGCTCTTTCAGGTCCCTATTGAAACCTCTACTAAACAAATCCATAGTTCCTCTGTGAACTTCACCCATGCAAACAGGCATTGGGTGCGAGTTTCCTCCACGCAACCACCGGTTGTGACTGCATGCCTCTCAAAAGGCATTTTGCGATTTCGTGTATCAGGAGTTTTGTACGCGAGTCACCCCGACTCGCCCAACCTACAAAATTTCAACAGGGGCTTAACACTTTCTATATCCTCCCTTATCCTTCTCCACATGACCACTTCCTATGACCACAAGCTAAATCAAAAGGCACGTCATGAAATCTTGTATCAGACCTTTGCATGTGAGTCACCTTGACCCTCCCAATCTCTGAAGTTATGACAGGGTTTATCACTTGCTACCATTCCTATTCATCATTCATTAAGGCCCCCCTTCTTCTCCATCTCCAAAGGGAAGGGCTCCTCCCTCCATATGACCTCAGACTATGACCCAAGGTTCAACCTAAATCACTTATCAGGATTTTGCATTTTGCGAAGTTGGGGGATCACTCACCTCTCTTCTCCCAATGTCTGATTCTCCGATATCTCCCTGGGAAAATCGACAGTCCATAATCCTTCCTCAATCGATGGATATGATCAAATTGTGAACTTGAGTTCACGGATCCTTATGACTCTACCCTTTGAATTTCCCAAGTTGCAAGTCGGTGAAATTCTGATCTCTCACCATGTGTCCTCTAAATCCAATGGCCCAAATTTTATTCTGGGACTTCAGGTCTCCCTGCTCCGACGTTTTCAATTCTCAAGCTAGAAACTTACTTCATTTTTTCCTGGAGAAAAAGATCTGTTGACAAGTGTCTCCTGATAGATCAATGACTCATGACCCTTCGGTTGTCTACGCTCCAGGTATTTTAGGTCTCAACTTGACTCCTTGTGCGCCCATGATATCTGATAGTTCACACTTGATCAATCAGACGAATGAGATCCCACATCAGTGTTCCGACACTCTAAGATTTGGAAATATCAAGTTTCAAGACTCTCTCCATTATGAGCTTCCAACAATCAATGACTGTGATTCCTCCTGGTAATCTGACGCTTGGTCTTCGCCTTTAGTGATCCAATGGCTCTAATCTATCCCACCGATTGGATGGTCTAAATTCTATTATGTATCTTAGGACTCCAGAAATCTCAATTTTCAACCTCAGTAGCCTCTCTCCTCTGTATGTGAAGTGATAAGGTTCACACACTTCTTCTAATCCGATAGCATTCGATATTCATCCTTGTGATCCAAAGATCACAATCGTTATTCCTCCTGATCTTTTGATATCTTTTCGCCTTGGAATATTTATCCACCTTCAAAGGTTCCAAACCTTCATTCCCTGACTAATATACCTCTGGGACCTCATCAAAACTCGTGAAAAGTGTTATCTCTTATGAGATTCTATTCTTAAAAGAATTTCGATCTCCCACGCACACTTTGCGTTCTTGGGATTTTGAATAACTCAGTTCGGAGGATTTTCTTGAAAAGAAAATGCTACTCGCCCACCTGGCATTCTTTTGCATTGGTTCTTCGAAACTTGTTAGATTCTTGACGTTGTGCACACCTTGCACCTTCTCTGAGTTTCTCTAATTCTCTATGAACTTCTCTTAGTCAATCCAAGACTCAATTGATGCACTCCTTGCATTCGATATGTACACCTTGCATACAAGTATCGGAAGAGAAACAATAGAAACTCAACCAGCTTCGTCATGAACTCATACAGAAAATATCTCTCTAACAATAATACATGAACAAAGTAATAAATCATACACACAGAATAACATTCATTCAACCACACATGAAATTAACACATTCCAAGGATTTGGGACAATTTCTTTTTGCTTTATTCATTCATGAAAAACAAAATACATAGTTTTTTTTGCTACTCTACTCTGCTCTATTGATCTCTCTATTTTGTCTATATGTTCTATATGTTACAATACAATAATGAAAAACTATCTAAGGACTGCTCCACAATCTCTCTCATCCTATTTTGAAATATATCATTTCAAATTCAAATCTATTACCTACTCTATCCTATTATAATAACTACTAGTTATTTCCAAATAGATTCGACACTCCGCATCTAGAATTTCTGACATTCCTTCTAGACTTTACAAGAAAGTTACATTTTTAAATGTTGTATTCAAAAATATCTCAACAACTGATTAAATTCTTAGTTAAATGCTTTATTTGAAACTCTGTCATTGTTGAGATGTCATTTTTCTGCCTCGAGGTGTGCATTGTTGACTTTAAAGGTGATGCTCCTGCATCATTGTGTGTCAACCGACCGCGAAAAAATAATGATGGGGGACTAAGCTTCCACATAATGGGTAAGGGAGAGGGGGATGAAACTTTGGAAGAGGGTCTATGCTTGAGGGCTTAAGTCCTTGAATAATAATTTATTATTATTCCAAAGTGGTGTGAAAGGTATATTTTAATCCTAAGTTCCTCGAAAAGGGAACGCGTACTTGATGGAGTGCATGAAGCTTCATGGGAGACATATGTTAGCCAAGGCACATGCAATTTAACCCAATAATTGAGACATGATGGGGGTTTGTCCTCCATTCTTCCATCCACTATCTGAACCATGTGTTGTGGGCATCTGATCTTTGCATACCCTCACACATCTCTGAAACCAAAATCGTGATGTTTTCCTCAGAAGCTAACACATCCTCCATTTAAAACATTTGAGTCTACATTCAACCTCTATACCGATTCCTTTTCACAGACCCTGAAAACTAGTGGAAAACCCATGGACTAAGTCATGTCTCCTATGTATCCTTTGAACTTAATTGATCCACATTTCAAATCCGAGTTCGTTCTTCACTGTTTGGGTTGTTGTCTTTTGTGAAACCTGAGAATACCGTAATTTTATATGTCGTGTGTGTTATAATTGTGGGATTTTGTGGCCATGTAGTCCCTTGGCTAACTGTGATTGGCAATGCCCTTTTGTTCCTTTCTGATCCTTAATGTTGTCCTCCTATTGTTAGAATGGAGCTGAAGAAGCAGGTTATTAGGCCTATGTGCAACACTCTATCCAGGTGAGGGAGGTGGATGTGTTTGAAGAGGCAGGTTGTCAGCACTTTGAGCGACTCTCTATAGGTGAGAGAGTGCATGGAGGAAGTGAGAAATCATGGAAAGGTTCCTATAGCTTCCATAGAGCTTAGAGAATTCTGGTCTGACCTATTGTTGAAGCCCAAGGAAAGGGAGGTTTAGCAGTTGAAGGACTTTTCTTTGTGATAGTGAAGGTGTATACTCCTTGGGTGGGACAAGCATGTGGGGAATGAGAGTCTATGAGTAGTGGGCATAAGTGGCTCTTAGGAGAGAATCCATCCTCATAAACTATGTTTCTTCCTGTTGACCTTGTCTAGCCTAGGATTCCCTTGCCCGATGGTGCTAAGTCCCATATCAGGGGTGACCTACTGCTGAGAGTATTGAGCAACGTAGTCTAAGGCTAGGAGGTTCATTGAAGGTCTGCACATAGTTGGTCGTGTTACTGCACTTGAAAAGATAAGTATCAGTCTATGCTTAATTTATATGTTATTCATGTTTGTGTTATTGACGCTTGAATGTTATCATGAGTTATGTTGCATGTATAAATTGTTGTTAATTCTATTTAAATATGAATGGTAACAGTAAATCTATGTTAGATGTGTTAATTTAATTTAGTTCATACTATATTTATGAGATTTTTTTGCATAGTAGAATGGACCAACAAAGAGGTTGATGTCCAGGGATGTTATAAATTGGTATCATAGTTTTAAAAGTGAATTTAAGATTGTGTAGGTAGCATTTCTCAACCTGTTGGTGGTCAGGGATGCTACACCATCGCCTCTAATCTTACACAAAGTTATCACATCTCTCTTTATACAACCCAATTGGATAAATGTGGCTCCACTCATCTCCTCGGTGGAATTGTGTTGGCTATCTATCACACACAGAGTACAACTCTGAGTTCTTTTTGTCTCCTCTCATTTTCCGGTTGTCTATAAGCAAAAATTTGCTCTGATACTACTTAGTGCAGACCCCCTTCTCTCATAAGCGTTGCATGACCTCCTAGTCAGGATATTCAATTCTAGACTCGGGTGACTCTCTTAAACCTTATTGGTCTCATTCCATGTTAAACATAGGTCCCCTTGGCTCCCTCCACAGGATTCTTGGCAATTATGACCTTCCTTCTCACGCTCTATGAAAACCTCAGAGTATCGGGCATTAGCACCTTTTCTCTCAGCCCCTCCTCTGATGTGACCTTTAGTGATGACCACGCGATTGTAGAAGCAACCACAAGTGGTTTGAATTCAAACTACCTTTGGGCCCACAATTATTCTCGATCCTCCATGTGTCTCCCTGGTGAAACAATAGTATGGATTGCGGCCTATCCTCGACTTTTTAAAGTCTATGCAACTCTTGTCCCTCAAATCAGAAATGAATGTCAATATCATGATCTTGACTGTGCTTCAAGATGGACCACTTAGATATCTCCCTTGGAATCAATGGTCTAGATATCCCTCTCTCTGATCGATGACTTTGATATATTCGGAATTATGGACTCTATAAATTTTGAATCTCAAACCTTGGTTTCCTTTGCAGAGAAATCTTCCGAAGCAGAAGATTCGCTGACACTTTTCCCTTTCAATCAATGGTTGTGATCTTTGTGGTTCTCCAAACTTCAGGGTTCTGAAATCTCAAACTTTGCCTTCTTTCATACTCTAATCTTTTGGAGTGTGTCATCTTCAGACACCTATCCTCACAATCAATGGTCCATATTCTACCTTGGGTGTTTTACCTATCAACGTAGATCAATGGTCCTGAGACCCTCCTCTCAATCAATGGTCGATATCTACTCAAGGTTTCAGATTTCGGAGATTTCAAATCTCAAACTACACCCTTTCCCCAACGACTTTGTATGAAAGATATAATCCACTAACTCGTGTACACATCAGATCAACGACTGAGGTTTACTTTGTGTATTTACCTGGAATTCATGGATTCATGCCATGTCTCCCATGAACATGAAAACTATAGATCTCTTCGGGACTTTACCCATAGTTCTCCTATCTTCGCCACATCTCCTCCAGAGCTGATGGCTCAGATTCACTTCAGGTCTTTGGGCCTTTGGGATTTGACCATCTCAATTCTCAAACTTAAAATCCCACGAAAAATTTCCTAGATCTCATGATATGATTACAAGTGTCTACTGACAGATCGATGGCTCTCGTCTCCTCGACTCTTCAGGCTTCAAGTGTCTCAATGCCTCGCCTTGGCCTCCCTCTAGATCTCATGACGCATTGACACATACCCCTCTGGATATAACGGTCCATCTTTTCTTTCTCTCTTCGTGATTCAAGAATTTCAAGTTTCAAATTTGCTTCCTCCGGATCTAACGATATCTGACAGTCCAGATTCACTCGATTGATCCAATGACTGAGATTTCACTTCAGGAATCTAGAACTCCAGACTTCGGGAACTTCAAGTCTCAAATCTTGGTGGGTATTTTCTCCTGTGTGTGAAAATCGTTAAAGCTTGTGCACCTTGCCTTGATTTAGATGACTCTTGATCCTTCATGTTGTGATCCAATGATCGTTGTTGCTCCTGCTCCTGAGCTTCTAATTTCTTCCGACTTTGAAAATTTTCTAAGTATTCAAATGTCTCTACCTTTGAACCTCTTGTGAGTCCATCTCTCAGAATTCGACTACACTTCTACAAAGTGCTATCTCTCATGAGATTTCCCTTCATGAAGGTTTCGGTTTCCCACACACTCCTTGTGTTTCATGGATTTTGATAACTTAGGTCTGAAGGATTTCTAAAAAGAAATTTTTTCTGCCCTCCTGGCGTTCTCCTTTCACTCAGTGCACACCCTGCAACCGATTCTTATGAAATATTTGAATTCCTACGGACGACTGTGTACACCTTCCAACAGTGACTTTGTACTCCTTGCAAAGGGAAATTTTTGTGCTATCTCTTCTGAGCTTCAGAACTGAAATAGATCCTATTGACGCACTCCTTGTGTTCTGTGTGCACACCTTGCACCACTTCAATCAAAAGAGAAACAATTTAAACGTATCCTAACATTCACAGTTCCATCTACTCATAAATAAATTCAATCATTCATTCATGAAACCCATTAACAGGGAATTGCAAACAATGTCCATGCCATGCATTGGGTCAATTTTCCTCTGTTATATTCAAAAGTGAAAATGGATACAACTATAATCAAAACAAAAAATGAAAACTGAAAACTAAGAAAGTTCCATATGATTTTCCTGCTTCATATTTCTTGTAAGGATACAGGTCTACAACATTGAATATCGGTGATATCCCAACATTGTCTAGAAACTCAATCTCATAAGCATTGGCTATGAATTTTCTGAGAATATTGCATGGTCCTATATTTTTCATATTTAACTTGTTGTACGTTCCCCTTAGGAATCTCTCTTTTCTCAAATGAGAAAAAAATTCATCTCCAACTTCGAATTGAACTTCTCTTCTCTTTTGATCAACTCAGCTCTTGTATTTATTATTGTTGACTTGTAGCTACTCTCTGAATTTGTCATGGAATTTCTGCATTTCTATTGCAAAATCCTGTTCTCCAACACTTCTGAACTCATCTTGATTGAAATCTCTCAACTCTATAATCCCTCTTGGTCATATACCATACATAATTTCAAATAAAAAAAAATTTGTGCTCCTGTTCACTCGATTGTTGAATGAAAATTATGCTTATGCCAAAATTTGATCCCATTGTTGACCTTGCAAGACTCCTATTTACTAATTCAATCTATCCATTCATCTAAGAGAGATATGTTGAACTAAAGGATAAGTTCATTCCCAACCTCTTCCACAAAGTCCTCCAAAAGTGTCCTATAAATTTGGTGTCTCTGTCTGAAGCTATTCTCCTCGATAATCCATGTAGTCTCACGACTTCTTTGAAAAACAAATTGGCAATGTGTGTGGCATTGCTTGTCTTATAGAATGGTATGAAATGTGCCATTTTTTAAAATCTGTCCACCACAACAAATATGGAATCACTCCCTTTTTGAGTTCTAGGCAATTCAAAAACAAAATCTATACTGATTGCATCCCACGGCCTTTCTATAATTGGTAATGGCTGATACAACCCAGTGTTTTGTTGTCTTCCTTTTGCATACTAAAAAACTCTACATCTCTTCACAACCCTTTCAACTTTTGATCTCATGCTCGACCAACAATATGAATTATTCAGTTGTGCGAATGTCTTATCATGACTAAAGTGTCCATCTAAACCTTCGTTGTGTTTCTCTTTTAGTATTTTGTCTCTCATTGAGCACTTCATAATGAATAATTGGAACCCTTTGAACAGTAATCCATCCTGGATCAAATATTCATTCCATGGGCTTGTGTCTCCCAATAAAGGATTCTTGCATGCCTCATAAGCTACTTTGAAATCTGCATCTTCTTTATACATCTCCTTGAGGTGTTCAAACCCCAAGGCATCCACCTGGAATTCCTATACAATCAAACTCTTTCTACTCAAAGCATCTGCAAATTTGTTAGCAATTCCAACAATCTATTTGATAAGAAAAGCAAAATTTTCCATAAATTCTACCCATTTTGTGTGTTTCTGATTCAACTTTTCTTGCCTAGTAATAAACTACAAAGCATGATTATCACTGTACAAGACAAATTATTTAGGAATTAGAAAATGTCTCCATTTTTTCAAAGCTTGAATCACTGCATAAAATTCCTTGTCCTACGTGGAATACTTTTGCTTGGCGTCATTCATTTTCTCACAGAAATAATAAATTGTCCTATTGTCCTGAGTCAAGACTGCTCCAATAGCTAATCCACTTGCGTTGCATCTCACCTGAATTTTTTTTCCAAAATCTAGCAAGACCATAATTGGTTGCTATGTGATTTTCTCCCTCAAAAATTTGAAACTTCTTTCAGCTTCCTCTATCCGACTGAAGGACTTTTGTTTCTTCTTCATAGTTTCCAACATGGGTTCACATATGATACTGAAATTTCTGATGAATTTTCTATAAACGCTTCCTAACCAATGAAAACTTCTTACCTCAAATATGTTGCTTGACGACAACCATTCTCTGATCCTTGTCACTTTTTCTGGGTCCATCCTCAATTCATTTGAAGAGATCACAAAACCCAAATATATGAACTCCTTCTTCATAAAAGAACTCTTCTTTAGATTTATCAGCAATTTCTCTTGTTGCAACCTTTCCATCATTAATGTCAAATGTCTTAAGTGTTCCTCCTTTGTCTTGCTAGAGATTAGTATGTCATCCAGATATACTTTCACAAATTTTCCTATGAAGTCTTTCAACACTTCATTCATTAACCTCATAAATGTTCTTGGTGTATTTTTCAACCCAAACGACATGACCAACCATTCCAACAATCCTTCATTTGTCTTGAATATTGTTTTCCATTCATCTCCCTCTCTCACTCATATTTGATGATATCCACTCTTCAATTATATCTTGGAAAAATAGCTTACCCCACTCAAATAGTCCATCAAATCATCCATCCTCGGTAAAGGAAATTTGTATCTAATGGTTATCTTGTTGATGGCTTGGGAATCTATACACATCCTCCATCCTCCATCTTTCTTTGGGCTTAATA
The DNA here is from genome assembly GCA_900067695.1 of Picea abies. NCBI lineage: Eukaryota > Viridiplantae > Streptophyta > Pinopsida > Pinales > Pinaceae > Picea > Picea abies. Next base: position 2,033 of record CBVK0101317444.1, on the reverse strand, counting down.
CAGTTGGTACTCACATGGGATTAGGATTTCCCTAACTAAACCTTTATCCAACAACTCTTGGACTTGATTTTTGACTCCTCATTATGTCTAAGCATCAACCTATAAGCTTCTTTGTTTGGTAAACTATCTCTTGGAATAAGGTCAATATGATGGATTATAATCCTGATGGGTGGCAACTAGTGTGGTAACGCATCCACGACTATATCAACAAAGTTTTATAATAGTTCTTGGATTTCTATAGGTAAGTCTTCTACAGAAGTATTCGTAAGGATAACTCTAGGCTTCCTCACTACAACAAACTTCATTTCTTTCTCCTTTTTCACTTCATTCAAGAGCTCCTTCCCACTCATGAGAAGTATGCTTCAACTAGATTCTGTCTTTTTCTCTTTTTCTTCTATGGGCAACAACATATGTGGTATACTATTCTTTTATAAGGTATATATATTCTTCCTTACATCATGAATAACCTTTCGGTCATGCTTCCACAGCCTCCCCAATAAAATATGGCAAACATCCATAGGAATTGCATCGCACAATATTTCTTCCCTATAACCTCCTATTTTGAATTCAACTTGACATTGTTGACTTACAATTACTTGATGTCCTTTCTGAAACCACGATACCTTGTATGGATTTGGATGGGAAATTATATTCAATTGCAGCTTCTCCACCATCTTTTTGGATACTATATTTCCAATGCTCCCACTATCTATGATCACCTTGGAAACTTTGTCTTTCAACTTGCAAGCAGTTCTGAACAGGCTTGTTCGCTGAACCAGATCCTATGGTTTCTTTTTTGGTTTAAGAAGAATTTTCCTCATCATGAGGTTTCTTCCTCCTTCTATTGCTTCTGCTTCCACATGTTTATGTGCTTCAGCAATGTGTGCTTCTCTTCCTTCTCTTTTTCTGTCGGGACATTTCTGAGATTTGTGTCCTTCTTCTCCACAGGTATAGCATTTAACTACGCCTCATCTGGCTCTTCCTCTTCCTCTACCTATGGAAAAAGAACTTCTTCTTCCATGTTGTCCTTATTTAGAACTTCCACCCTTCTCATGGTGACTATGTTATTTGTCAACTTCAGGCTTCGACTTCTGGAACTTCTCTCTGCTAGTTCCCTTGCCTTTGCTTGAATTTCTACGTTTGCTTCATTAGCTTTTCTTCCTGGCCAATTTTTCCTTATCTTTCAAGGCTACTTGATAGGAATCCTTGACTTTACTGATAGACATCATGTTGATCTCTTCTTGTATTTCATATCTTATCCCATTGATATATTTGGATTTCTTCTCATCTTCATTGTCTTTTGTCCAACCCTAATGTTCAATCGGTAAAATTATTTAGTGTACTCCTTCACTGATAAACCCCTCTATTTCAGGTTCTGCAATCTCCTGTAAAGATTGATTTGGTAATCCTTCGGGATTAATTTTTCTTTCAACTTAGCTACCATCCTATCCCAGTTTTTAATTTTTTTCTTACCATTTTTCTGCATTTGGCTTGCAGTTCATCCCACCATTATGTTGCATGGTCTTCAAGTATTGTCATTGCATGATTCGCCATCTTTTCTTCTTTGATATCTTCATAATCAAAGTATTTTTCCATAGCACATACCCAATCTAACAATTCTTCAACCTCTAAATTGCCTTCGTACATAGGTACCTTTATCCTTTCTCTAGCTCCTATCTTTGAAACAACTTTTATCAAGCGATCTTGTGCAAAATCCTATGCTACACTTTCCTCACCCTCTACTTCTTCTTCACTCTCAGCTTCACTGACATCACCAATGTCTGGTACTCTTCTCTCTGTTGTCTCCATGGCTTCTAGTCTCATTCAAAGTCGCCTCATTTCTTCTTCCATTTTTTCATTCGCTGTTAAGAACCAAACATCAATATAGCATAGAAAAACCTCAAGAAAAGTACTCAATGCCTTGAAAAAGAGATAATTTCAGATAATAATCCTCTTCAAGGGGGAAACCTCCTTTTAGCCCATTTAAATGTTTAAGTACAAGATGATTCAAAATGAAATTGTCTCCTTGGTAT
>CBVK0101317417.1:0-14701 GCA_900067695.1 Picea abies | reverse complement strand
AATATGTGAAAAGGTTCATAGAATTATTGAGGTATGTCCCATACATCAAAGATGAGAAGGTGAAGATAGAATTATTTCTCAGTTGATTGCCACAATCCTTCCATAATATAATTGAATTTGATGAACCAAAGACAATTGATGAAACTATCTGAAAGGGTAAGTATTTCCATGAGAAATAAAAGCATATGTAGGATCCTCACAATGAATGAAAAAGGAAGGATAATACTGGATTTAAGAAGAAAATATTTAAGTCATACTGGCATAAGAATCCAAGAAATATTTCCCAATATAGTTACCCCACTAACAACATACATCAACAAAACTATCCTACTCAAAGTAGGAATAAGTGAGCATAACCCACGAAGGAAAAAGTAGAAGAACATAACAAAGGACCACTAAAATGTTGGGGTTTTGGAGAACCACACCTATTAAGAGACTGCAATGTTTAGGAGGCTACTATTGTTGATGATTTATCCGAACATTTACCTCGGATATATATAGTTTTCAAGACTCAACAATTAGACCATCAAGCCTCAATAGTAGAAATGGAAGATATACTTTCGAACCATTTTATTTCAATTTTGATTTACCCTAGTTCTAACATTAGTTATTTAGCACCCTAATTTGAGGCATGTTTTTTACATAAATGAAAGCATGGAAATTCATTGTTGGTTCATCTAGTTACAGAAACCAAGAGGAAAGTGACTGAGGTAGCAGACGCATGCCAGTTTGAGATGGATGGATTTCACACTGAGGTAGTATTGAATATACTACTATTGGGGTCATATGACATTGATTGGTATGGAATATCTTATAGCATGTAAATACAAAACATATTATTTCAACAATACCTCGAAATGTGAGTATGATCAAGGAAATAAAAGGATCCTACAAGCATCCAAAAGCCTATGTCGGTAAGGAAAATTTTATCATTCCAACTAAAAAGACATTACAGAAAAGGATTTCCATTGTATGTTATACATGTGACAAATTTAGTAGAGGATAATAGGTTGATAATTTAATACCATCTAGTTCTACATGAGTACAGAGATATATTCCCTAAGGAAATACCAGGAATACCTCCTAAGAGGGATATTGATTTTTCCATAGAGATTGTGCCTAGAGCAGTGCATGTGTCTAGAATACCTTATGAAATGAGCACAACTAAATTGGTGTATCTTAAATTGCAATTGAAAGAACTATCAAACAAGGGATATATCATACCAAGTGTGTCCCCATGGGGAGAAATAGTTTTTTTTCAAGAATAATTATGGTACCCTCATTCAGTTCATTGATTTTACATAGCCAAACAAGATCACCATCAAGAATAAATATACATTTCCTAGGATCAATGACCTCTTCAATTAGTTGATAGGAGGCACAGTATTCTTGAAGATATATTTGATGTTTGGATATCATCATGTCGGGATCAAGGATGAGGACATTTATAGGACTTCCTTTGGAACAAGGTACATACACTATGATTTTGTAATGGTTCCCTTTGGGATTACTAATGCACCAACTACATTTATGTGTTTAATGAAAAACATTATAAGTAATTACTTGGATAAGTTTCTTCTAGTGTTTTGGAGATGACATTTTAATTTACTCAAAGACTAAGGAAGAGCATGAGGAACACCTTAATCTAGTACTACAAGTACTGAAAGAGCACCAATTGTATGCTAAATACAACAAATGTGATTTCTTTCAAAAATAGTTCCATTACTTGGGTCATGTGATCTCTAAAGAAGGTTGATTTGGATTATATTGAGAACGACATGAAGGAAAATATATAAAAAGGAAACACATAGATATTTTGCGAGAAACATAGTAATAGAGTTAGACTTGGATTTTATTAATGATTTCTTGAAATACAAAAAACTTTAAAATGAAAAGCACACAAGCTAGAGAGAATGGTGGTAGCATATCTCTGAAGATAGATATGTGAAAACTATACTCATTTACAAGAAGTTGATTACAAAGAGGCCAAAAATTCCTGTTAACTTAAATCATTAATGAGAAAACCCTAAACATCCAAAGCTCTAACCCTAGAAGATGAAACTCCAAAAGGTTTGTGGGCCCCGATGTGGTTAGTTGATTTGCATACAATCTTAGTTTGGGGCACTCAGTGCATCATCAAAAAGGTCTAGCCAAGGATTACACATTTTGAATAGCATAGTACATACCTTTTGCAATCTACCAGATGTTACCACGTAAAAAAAAACATTGTTTAGGCCCTCAAAACAGCCATGGAAGTTTGGGACCTGAAAAACCATAGAAACATTGAAAAGATGCAGAACCATTCTAAATTAGTGGAATAGGTGGGTGGCCACCAGTGTCCACCTAGATGAAAGGAGTTGTAGTAGACCCTAAGAAAATCAAGGAAAACATAGACTGGTAGGCTCCTTGAAATGTATTCGAAGTGAGATCATTCATGGGATTGGCTAGATATTAAAAAAGGTTTATACAAGGGTTTTCAAAGATCATCCATCCAATCACCTCATTACAAAGAAAATGAGCGAAAATTGTATGGTCAACATACTTATAGCAATGGAAACATGTTCTAATGAATGCACTTGTCTTAAATATTGTAGATCTAGATAAGGACTTTTTATTGTGTATAGATTCTTGAAAGGAAAGACTTGGTGGAGTCATTAAGCAGGGCATGCAATCATTTTTTTTAGTATAGGAAACTAAATGAGCATGAGATGTGTTATGTTACTCATGATCTGGATCTTCTATCCATTGTGCATGTCTTGAAGATGCAGAGGAACTATTTACTTGGAAGGAAGATTCTACTAATGACAGATCACAATGGGTTTAAATACTTATTATATCAGTCGTGTTTAAGTGCAAGAAGTGCCATGTGGATGGCGCTCATTACTGAATTTTATTTTTAAATCTAGAATATTAAGGTAAAATAAAATTCAGTAGTTGATGCACTCAGCTGAAGGATGCAATAAAATACATCTAGCAGCATCTAATGTATGTGATTATTATAAAAAAAAATATATGATCATAATTTCCCTATAGAGTGATGAACACTTCAAGCTAATGAAGAAAAGATTAGAGAAAAAACCAAATAATATAAGTGTGAAGGATATCAGGTCATATATGATGGATTGTTGATATACAATGACCGATTATATATACCCAATTCATCTGAGATGAAGGATATTATAATGAATGATTTCCACAATAAACCTTATTTAGGTCACCCAAAGTTGTCAAACTTGTACAACTTGGTAATATCATCAACAATTCTAGTTGCAAGAACATACTGAGGATATTTTAGATCCTTGATTACAACTTGGTGAGGTGAAAACTCTACAGTTTTACCTTCACCTAAATGACCGATTTGATATATTGATAGAAGGTTACAGGAAAGACTTGGAACACATAATACATTATTGAAATGACCATTATCTACCTGAATTGTTCCAAATCCTACAACACTAAGAGATATATCATCACCAACAAATATTTTCTTGGTGTTACATTCATTTAGAGAAGAAAATATGGCTTTATCCTTAGCCATATAATAAGATTATCCAAAATCAATAATCCACTTATCAGAAGATGAAGTAGAAGTTGCATTGAAGGAGAAATCAGAAGCCGAAAGTGCATGTCCATGAGAAGAATAAGATGAAGTAGAATCAATATTGATGTTGTGCTTCTTCATCGTTTCTTATAAAGCTTCCATCTTCTTGAAAATTTTAGATTCATCATTACCATATTTCCCACAAAAGTTGTAATGTCTATCAGTCTTCTTATTTTTAGATTTTTCTCCTTTGTCATTATTAGGAACTGAAGTTGTTTGAGTGGATTTGGGACCCTTGTTTTGCTTATTATTGTGGCCATGATGTTGCTTCTTGGGATTCTTTGGTGGCATATGAGGTATATACAAACACAAAATATGCACTACTAAGCTTAGAAAGAATAATATATATGCAACACTCTTCTTCCAGCATTATGTTACATTCTTCACATAAAGTTCTAAGTGTTTTGAGCTTAGATAAATAGTCTTCAATGCAAGAAGAAAAAATTGGACTTAAATTCATTATCTAATTTTCTATCTGGTGGCATCAAATGATATTGTGTTTACCAAACATAGATTCAATATTTTCCCAAGCTTCATCAGGGTCATCAATTCCTTGAAGGTGAAACCTTAAATCAGGAGAGATGGACATTCCAATCATTCCACGTGCTTCATCATTCCTATTTTCCCATTTAATTCTATTTTCATCATCAGTAGGTTCTAGTTCTTTCCCCATGGTAATCCGATACAATCCTTTACTTCTTAATAAATCCTCCATTTGGGATTTCCATTTGAAGTGGTTTTTGTTGGTAAGATGAAGATCACTAGAATAAGTCATATTAAATATTAAGATAATATGGATTTAAAAACTGAAACTAGCGGTCGTAAAATTGGGTTGTTATAAAAAAACAACATTGAAAATGGACTTCGGATGTGAATGTTATTCTCTTTTTAATAAAAGGCATAAACGGTAACCAAAGAGCCATGTTGAAAGTAGAAGTTGTTCCACATGGTGATACCCCTCCAAATAACCTCACTTTTACAAATAAGTTTCTTTATGAAGTGACCAACTTTTATTAAAAAAAAAAAAACGAGGATAACTTTTACAATGAAGTTACTTTATAAAAGAAAATTGCATGCAAAATAAATAACTTTAAAATAAAATATCAAACTTACTTATAGTGATTCACTTTTATACTTGAAGTGAAATACACTTTATGATCAATGGATGAATTTTTTCAAAAAAAGTAACAAAAAAGATACTTGAACTCAAGACCTCTTATTTAATAAGGAAATTTTTAACCAAGTGAGCTAGAAAAACATATTGTGTAGTTTAGAAGGAGGATTTTTTTTTTTGTTGTTGAAGATGGCCTTGGAGAGCATGCTCATAAAAAAAAAAAAATCACACAAGAAAAAATTTCTCTTCTTGATGACATCAAGGGTTAGATCTTAGTTAGCTTACCCAAAAAATGCACCCTTTCTTATTTGTTTCTGATTTGTCGAGATTACACAGGGCATAGGGAAAAGAATATACAGAGATCCAAAGGAGTAACAACTTAGAAACAAAAAATAAAAAACCGATATAATACTCTACAAAAATTTAAAAATGGCATATTCAGGCTTTATACCTCCGGATCTAAATGAAATGGTCATATCTTGGGAAAACAAAAACCTTTTCGAGTAAAATGAAAAGTGTTCCTGACTAAAATGAGTGCTCTAGATGCAATGGAACAATCCTCTCAACCCAAAGATGTATGAAAATGGAATAAACTAGAGATGAGGAAACACGACTTCACGATCTCGATCTACAATGGGAGTGGGTCTTCAAACAAGCTCTGGTACCATGTTGGACAACATGGGTATTCTAAAATAGGACAAACACCTTCAGTAACCACTCACACAACCATATCAAAGATCAACACATTGATATTTTGACTTGGTAAAATGCCTATGGGGAAACATCCATGACCCCAGCCAACGTGGCCACTTGGAACAATTTATTAATGCAAAAGAAAAAGATTATAGAGAGATTTACAAGAGAGTTTCTCACAATCGATCATTGGAAAATGAACTTTCGTGCTCTTTAAATAGATATCATGGACCAATCGGGTGCTAAGCCATAGATCAATGTAGTCGTCAATATCGAGGAGAACGTGAACTATCATATCACTCTATATCAAGAACAAATTGTGACCGCCAGATTTCCTAACTACAAATTCATACTAATGCATACTAAAGAAACACACGTTTACCTAACGAATCATTTAGACCAAGTAGATATTATCTAAATCCTAAGGGTCTAAATATCCTAACAACATTTCATACTATTGTAAGATTTGTTATAATGAACCATTCTATTGGAATATCCATGACAGTTTACATATCAATATCATCATATGTCACTAGCCAACAATAATAAAAATAACAACAACAATGATAAATTAATTGAATTGATCGTATAAACTAATGAAATAAATTATATATATATATATATATATATATATCAACATAAATGCATCTCGATTTTGGATTGATCAAGCATTCAAAGAGGGGATAAGTTAATATTGTAGCAAACAAACCTTCTTTCTAGTCACAATTTGATAAGGATACAACTAAAATTTCAAGCATCAAAAGATTTTTACAATGATCCATGATCCAAGTATGATGGACCCATGCATTTAGAGGTTCTTCCCAATTTTAAATAAACCCATATCATCATAAATTTAATCATAGAAATAGATTAATGTGAAATCTAACTTTGTGTATCACTGGATTTTGGGTATTGAATGGAAGTTTACTACAAGACTAGATATCTCGTTTAGACTGATGAAATTCTCCAAGGTGCAAACATTTCCTTAAGTTTTTAAACAATAAAAAACAATTCTACTTTGAAGAATTTGTTCCTTGTCTACATTTAATAGAATTGAGCCTAACATAAATCTATTTTGGTTCTATATTTAAATAATGAGTTCATTAGATATTATGATTTTAAACACATCAGATAGTGTTTAATATTTTTAAGACAAATTATCTTAACTTATAGTCACTACCACCTAACCCTTACTCTACATCTCAAATGTCTTTTATAAGCTAACTGATATATTTATTAGGAAAAAGGGGGGCGGTTAGTGCGACTAAACTTGAATAACTTGAGATACACAAAATTAAGGGGTAAGATCTTGTACTAAAAAATTTCCAATCTCCAAGCAAAATGATATGGAAGACAATAATTTATATTCCCCATTTTCTTATTCAAGAGTTACACACAAGTGTGTACATTACTTAACAAATTAACTTCCTACCAATATACAATGAATGAACATTTAAAATGAAGGAACATTTAAATTTGATATAAACCTTATATAGAATAGACAAATTGGGGTAGAAAAAACTATGATCTCATTGTCTTGTTGTGCTCAACCTCCCTTTCTTGATATTATTTCATTATCTTCCTTTTCCAAGTTATAGGTAGGGATATAAGAGTCCATTTGAGTACCCCACCATATGTGGGGGCTTGGGAGTCAATGCTTGGATTCTTTTAAGGTTAGGGATTATCCTCCTCTGCTCAAATTATTTTATCATTTCTTTCTTTCTTTCTCAACATTCTCATTTTCTTCCTCTTTTGTGCCCCCTCCATCCTCCACTAGATATGGCTAAGCATCATCTTTATTGTGAACCTCAAATTGATTGGTCTAGGATTAGGAAGAGGCCAAAGAGGATGATTTAGACTTGGATTGCAATGATGTCGGCGAGTAGAATTTTCTCCTTGTCGTCATTTCATTAATTGTTTTCAAGGCCAATGAGGAAACTATTTGTTTGCAATCTCTATTAAAAAATCCATGCATCTCATGGTAGATGTCACATATAAAGGAGAGTTGTTCGTCGTCCAAATTTTATATGTTACACCATGATAGATATTCCATTGGATAGTTTTCAAAATACCTATTGAAAGGTCAACTTTCATATAGATTTTGGCACAACAATATTGGCAAGCCTTTTGGATTGCTCTTTCCATTCATTTTTCTTTTTTATTGTGAATTCTTTAAAAGGTTGGCCCATCTTAGAATATCAATGGAAGATGAAAGAGGAAAACCCATCCTAGAACTATTCTAGGAATGTTCTCCTGCATATAAAAAAGAATTATGTAATGATTAAGATAAAAACCCATTCGGAACCAAAAAAGGTATGTAAGGCCATTTCAAAATATTAAGTCTTAGTCTTCCTTATGCTAAAAGGAGAAGGTGATATATCCCCATAGGAATAAGTTGAGGGGTTTGTGCATTAGTGGGTGCCAAGATGCTTCCAACAAGAGTTGTGTAACCTTGTTACTCAAAAATTGGCCCAAGAACTTACCAATCAATGAATTTTTTATAAAAAGAAGGGCCTTGTGTCTATCAGACAAGTTACATATTTTTATCTCTACAATCTCTCAAATTTTCTACACAAAATGTGAACTTTCAAGGTTTGGGAGAGGTGCATTCTTTGTAGTGAGAGGGTGGAACTTCACTGTTTTATTCGCCAATATTACATATGGATCTAGATACTCCATGGAAAAACAATAAGGTCTTAGAGAGGAAAGGTGACTAGATTGAAATCCTAGCTACAAATGCAACTTTTCCTTAGACCAGTAAGGTTCATCTTACTAATTGCACACTTAACCACTAAATGAAGTGAGATTTCAATATATATATTGTAAAGAAGAGAGTTAAAAAGTGGGAAAACTCATCATTTCCAATGAATGCGTCTCTCTCTCTCTCTCTCTCTCTCTCTCTCTCTATATATATATATATATATATATATATATATATAGTCGAGGCAAAGTTCCACCCTAATCCACTCATTTTTTTTAAAATTCCAATAATTTGAGTTTTCTTAAATTGAGATAAAACCCATACACTTAGATTATCATGGTCATAATTCCCATAAATTATGTGGAATTATATCTTTCAATAAAATTCCTATTAATCTAAAAAAAAATTGAAAAAACAAAATTTTAAATTTGTCAACGTATTAATTTACTACTTTTATAAAAAACATATATTGATTTACATCTTAAATTTAATTATAAAAAAAAAGCATTCATCATCAATTTTTTTTAGCAATTCCATTCACCCCGGAAAGTGACAAGAGCCTATAGGCCTCATATGATTAAGTAATGAGCACAAAATCAATAATGCTTAATCAAATAAATAAATACAATGTGTAGCAATTCCATTCACCCCAGAAAGTGACAAGGGCCTATATCCATTATAAGCCTCATATCATTAAGTAATGAGCACAAAATCAATAATGATGAATCAAATAAATAAATACAATGTGTATGTATAAAGTAATTTTGGAATTTAACAAATTAAGTAATGAGCACAAAATCAATAATGATGAATCAAATAAATAAATACAATGTGTATGTATAAAGTAATTTTGGAATTTAACAAAAAAAAATTTCATGTGTCAATAGTTTGTATAATATCTTTAAAAAAAAATCCTATAGCAATTCCATTCACCCCGGAAAGTGACAAGGGCCTATATCTATTATAGGCTTCATATGATTAAGTAATGAGCACAAAATCAATAATGATGAATCAAATAAATAAATACAATGTGTATGTATAAAGTAATTTTGGAATTTAACAATTTTTGTTTTCATGTGTCAAGAGTTTGTATAATATCTTTGAAAAAAATTCTATAATTTTTGTTTTCATGTGTCAATATTTTTATTTTGTATAATATCTTTAAAAAAAATTAGTTGTGTATGGATAAAGTAATTTTGGAATCTAACAATTTTTGTTTTGATGTGTGAATAATTTGTATAATATCAAAAAATCCTATGTATAGTATTTTTGGTTTCTTTGTTCAGTAATGAAGTAGTTGTCCATCTATTCTATTGTTTTTCATAATAACAATCTCGGTAATGGATGTTGACATTCCTTTGTAAAATGGTAATGGATGTTGACATTTCTGGTTTCTAAATATAGAGGTAATATTGTCATCTGCATGTGTAATGTCAATGTGTAAACATGCAACATATTAAAGCATGCATGTATAGGTTGTTGAGATGTACACATGATTGTTGAAATGTGCATATGAAAGATAGGCTTTATGCACCAATTGTTAATGAAGTTTTGACATGTTACTTTTAATCTTGTAGCAATGTTTCCTTTCAATGTCTTATGCATCATTCAAGAATGTTTGGAAATTTTGGCAAGTACACTTCTTTTGAAAAAGGTGTGCACCTCTCTTGGGTGCTAGATTTCTAGGGTTTGAGCACCCTCTTGTGTGCTAGGTATTTCCTGGTGACAAAGGTCTTTCTCTTGAATATTATATCAAAGTATTTGGTTGGGTTTTCTTCCCTTGTTGAGAAGGGTTTCCCAGGATACCCACCCTAATCCACTCACTTTTTTTTTAAATTCCAATGATTTGAGTTTTCTTAAATTAAAATAAAACCCATACACTTAAATTGTCATAGTCATAATTCCCATCAATTATGTAGAATTATATCTTTCAATAAAATTCCTATTAATCTAGAGAAAAATTGAAAAAACAAAATTTTAAATTTGTCAACGTATTAATTTACTACTTTTATAAAAAACATATAAACAAAATTGATTTACATCTTAAATTTAATTAAAAAAAAAAAAACATTCATCATCAAGTTTTTTAGCAATTCCATTCACCCCGAAAAGTGACAAGAGCCTATAAGCCTCATATGATTAAGTAGTGAGCACAAAATCAATGATGTTGAATCAAATAAATAAATACAATGTGTAGCAATTCCATTCACACCAGAAAGTGACAAGGCTATATCCATTATAAGCCTCATATGATTAAGTAATGAGCACAAAATCAATAATGATGAATCAAATAAATAAATACAATGTATATGTATAAAGTAATTTTGGAATTTAACAATTTTTTTTTTCATGTGTCAATAGTTTGTATAATATCTTTAAAAAAAAAATCGTATAGCAATTCCATTCACCCCGGAAAGTGACAAGGGCCTATATCCATTATAGGCTTCATATGATTAAGTAATGAGCACAAAATCAATAATCAATAATGATGAATCAAATAAATAAATACAATGTGTATGTATAAAGTAATTTTGGAATTTAAGAATTTTTGTTTTCATGTGTCAGGAGTTTGTATAATATCTTTAAAAAAAAATCTATAATTTTTGTTTTCATGTGTCAATATTTTTGTTTTGTATAATATCTTAAAAAAAATATTGGTTGTGTATGGATAAAGTAATTTTGGAATCTAACAATTTTTGTTTTGATGTGTGAATAATTTGTATAATATCAAAAAATCTTATGTATAGTATTTTTGGTTTCTTTGTTCAGTAATGAAGTAGTTGTCCATCTATTCTATTGTTTTTCATAATAACAATCCCGGTAATGGATGTTGACATTCCTTTGTAAAATGGTAATGGATGTTGACATTTATGGTTTCTAAATATAGAGGTAATATTGTCATCTGCATGTGTAATGTCAATGTGTAAACATGCAACATATTAAAGTATGTATGTATAGGTTGTTGAGATGTATACATGATTGTTGAAATGTGCATATGAAAGATAAGCTTTATGCACCAATTGTTAATGAAGTTTTGACATGTTACTTTCAATCTTGTAGCAATGTTTTTTTTCAATGTCTTATACATCATTCAAGAATGTTTGGAAATTTTGGTAAGTACACTTCTTTTGAAAAAGGTGTGCACTTCTCTTGGGTGCTAGATTTCTAGGGTTTGAGAACCCTCTTGTGTTCTAGGTATTTCTTGGTGAAAAAGGTCTTTCTCTTGAAGATTATATCAAAGTATTTGGTTGGGTTTTCTTCCCTTGTTGAGAAGGGTTTCCCAGGATACATTTTGTGTTCTTGTGTATGGTGCTTCTTCTTATGATCTTGGTTGTTGCAACATTTATGGTTATGGTTAAATGATAAAATGGAATGAAATTCATGCTTAAACTAATGCTTATGAAAAATCAACATGGTATCATAGCATAGGTCTTGAAAGAACCCATTGCACAAGCATCTACCAAGTCTCATCCTTTACCAGTCATTCCTACTCTCCTGCAGAACTGTACAACCCTCCTAGGGTTTCCGAAAAATCTATACGAACCTCCTCTTTTGGGTGTTTCATCCCCTCAGAACTTGGACATTGGGGCTATTCCTGGCATAGAAGAGTACAGCCTCTTCCAGCGCATCTCCAGAAGCTCTCGAAATGAAATTCCAAGAAATTTTGATTTTTGGACCTAGGGTTTCTAGGGTGCCAAAATTTCTTACAGAATATTATTCTAGAATTTGAAGAAACAAATAAAATGAAGAACAAAAATTTGGTAGAAGTTAGGCTTGATGGAGCAAGAAAATTCAGCCCATGGAAATCAAAGCTTCTAGTCACTCTTGAAGAAGATGATCTCTTGGATGTGACAACTAAAGTTCTACCAGGAATTGCTACAGATTTAGAAAAGAAGGTAAGAAAGGAAGATGATGTCAGAGAAAGAAAAATAATCGTCTACTCAGTAAGAGATCACCTCTTGCCTCATATTTCCAATCTGAAGACAACCTATGATATGTATGAAGTCTTAAAAGGAATTTTTGAAAGTGACAACACTCTTAGGGCCCTTACCTTAAAGAGCCAACTTCAAAGTACCAAGATGAGAAAGGGTGACTCAGTTGCACTCTTCTTTATGAAGATATGAGAGATTAAAGATCATCTAGAGACCATTGGGGAAATCATGTCTGATAGATAAATTGTCTTAACCACTCTCCAGAATCTTCCAAAATCATGGGAGCCTTTCATCCAAAGTATTAGTGGAAGAGAATCTCTACCAACCTTCGATCGACTATGGACAGATTGCACTCGAGAAGAACTTAGACTTAGAAACAGAGGAGTGGAAGATTGTTCAAAAGAAAATCATGCCCTTGCACTTCATACAAAGAAGGGAGGAAGATTCAAAAGAAATTTCAGGAAAACATTTAAAGGTGAAAAGCATCCATTCAATCCAAGTCATCAAAGAATAGATGCTTTAGAACTTCAGTGCTTCAGATGTGAAAAGTATGGACACATTGCAAGAAATTGTATAACCAGGAAGAAGGGAAGACAATATGCTTCTACTGCTGACATTGATCCAGATCCACCTCAAGTAAGTGAAGAAAAGAGAGACGAGAAGTACTTCCTTTAAAAAGGAGATGGCTACAATCTAGGTAGATCATTTGATTTATAATTTTATAGTTGATTGCATTGTTTTAAAATAAATGAAGGATATTATTCCCAATACAAGGGCTCTCAAAAGACTTGGACAATTATCCCTGGTACGGGAGTCCAAACCATACTTAAATTGTTTATTATACAAAACAAGCAGAGACGTTGTCCTTGAAGAAGAGATGGTTTTTTTTTAAGGACCCAAAAAATCTCAGATGGAGATTGACAGTGAGACAACACCTTCTCCCCCTTTAGCAATTCAGAGGGTGGAAGTCATTACTTCAGGTTATCTAGTTTCTCCAGTTGATATGTTCATAGATATTGTAGTAGGGCATAAAATGCCTACCTAGACTCACTCTGGAAGAGGCAGAGAAACATACAATCCTCTCAAGGCACATTTCAAGAAAGAAAAGGAGATTTTTGAGCTATCCTTCAGTCATGGGCCACTTCATTGATGTAGAGACACCTTGTCTTAGAGAAAGAAACAAGAGAACTGGTATAGCAAGGTGCCATAACAGAAGATTACCAGTATATCTTAAAAGAATGATGCATAAGAAATTATTCAGGAACCAGAAAGGGAATTCTATGGTAACTTCCAGGTGGATCTATATGATCGAGCATGCAGGTGATGAAAGTGTCAAGAAATACAAAACAAGATCTATAGCCAAAGGTTTCTCACAAACGGAGGGATTTTTCCATGATGAGACACTTGATGAGAGCCTGATCCTGATGACTTATTCAAAAAATGTTGTTGTTACAAGTAATCCTTGACTTCTGGATTCGAAATGAAGAATCTAAGTTTTATTCACTACTTCTTGGGAAAAGAAGTATGAAAGATGACCCATAAGATTTTCTTGAGTCAAGAAAAATATACAGTGAAAATATTAAAGAAGTTTAGTATGACATAATACAAAATCCACCATGTTGGAAGAAGATTGATGATGATTCAAATGAGACTGATCCACATCTGATTGGATCACTAATGTATCTGGTCAACACCAAACTTGTTTCATACCATGCAGTGAAATATGCCTAGTCATTTCATGAGTCAACCAAGACAGACTCACTAGACAAATAGCAAAACATGTTTTGAGATATATACAAGGCACAATTGGATATGGCCTGAGATATGCCTCCAGTATAATCTTGGGTTTATAGGACATGAAGATTCAGACTGATAAAAAGGTACAGTGGACTGAAAGAGCACATTTGATTGATTTTCTACCATGAAGATTTCCATGGTTTCCTAAGTGCAAGAAGAAACAAAACTCTGTGGCCTTGAGTACCACAGAGCAGAGCATATAGCAGTGAATGAGATGTTGGATTACTAAGAGGGGGGGTGAATCAATAATAGTGTAATTATAATAATTTTTCTCCAAATAATCCAAGTGTTATATCAATGTAGAATTATTATCCAATAATGAGCAATATGAAATGAATAATCACACACATACATAGTACACCAGTGTTTTACATGGAAACCCAATTTGGGAGAAAACCACATAATTCTTTATCTTATATGTTTTGAAGAATTACATTCATGGAAAGCACCAACTTCCTTTGTTTTCTAGCTGCAACTGGAAGGAGGCTCCAACCCTCTAGTTTCTCAGGCTGCAACCCGAGGGAAGCTCCAACTCCCAAATTCTTTGGCTACAACCATAAGTAGGATAAAGTGCCCTGTTTTCTTCAGATACAACCGAAAGGTGGCTACAACCACCTGTCATTGTCCCATTCAATCGCCCTGAAGTAGAAGTAGAATGATGGAACCATTGGCACACTATCACTGTGAGATATACCACTCTAAACATGTACCAATAAACCTGAAACATGCATCAACCATGCATCAACCTATACCTCAACCTGTACCATAAAAAAGTGCATCAACCATGCACCAACCTGTACCAAAAAATCTGTAATCAACCTGTAATCAAGCTGTACCATAAACAAGTGCATCAACCATGCACC
>CBVK0101317362.1:0-13475 GCA_900067695.1 Picea abies | reverse complement strand
TTTTCCAAACTTCGATCTATGTTAGGAGTTCAGGAAGTTGTCATCAAGGGAGGATAGACTCTAATGCCTCCTTCCTTCTCCTATTGTGTTACCTTTATAAATTATTCAATCATATCCCAAGTTGTTCTTAAGGGGGGTGTTAGGATATTTAGACAATTAGGAGTTAGTTAAGATCAATTTGGTCTAATGTGTCTTTCGGTAAAATTATGTTTCTTTAGTATACATTTGTAGTTATGTAATTTGATAATCACTATATGTTCTAGACATAAAGTGATTCGACAGTTCATATTCTCCTCAATACTATTGGCTACTTTGAACTATGGCTTAGCACATGATTGGTTCATGATCTCTATTTAAAGAGCATGGAGGATCATTCATTGAAGATCAATTGTGAAAAACTCGCATGTACAATATTTTTCTTTTGCATTAATATATGGCCTCAAGTGGTCATGTTGACTAAAACTATAGACTATTTCCCTCTTTGAAAATGTTAACGACGTAAAACACTAGTGTACTAATCTTTGATCTAATCGTGTAATCGTGTAAGTGATTACTTAAAATGTTGGTCTTGTATAAAAATAGTCTATTTTATCAAACACAATATACATATGCATACAACTTCACTAAAATGGATCTCAAAACATAACCTTGAAACAATACAATTATGAGTATTCATCACATACCCTTTTATTTTTTAATTCAAATGATATCCTACCCTTTTATTTTTTAATTAAAATGATATCCATTATTGATAAAAAGGAATTTAACCGATAATAACTCTAAGTACTGTGAAATTCTTTCAATCGATTATGTTAATAGAAAAGACAACAATTTTTATATACATGTATTATTATTAATAAAATGCTTTTAATTTCATAATAGGAATTAAAAAAAAAATTCATATAATTATTATTTTGTTTTAAGTTTAAAAAGGACATTCAACCTCAGAACTTGTAATTATGGCTAGTAATAGTTCGAATTTGGAATTGAATAGTAAGGATCATTGGTTTAACAATTTTTTATTTTTTTATTTTTTCCTTTTTATTTTCATTTTTTTAATAAGTATCACTTAGAGCTTTTTGGGAGAGCTTTAAAAGGCAAATAATATACCCATAAATTTGAAAATTTATCTTGGGAATAGATAAGATTATCCATGGTCTTCAAGCTAGTGAAGGAATTGGTATTGACTTTGCATGTAATCTCACTATATGCTTGAATTGGAAGCAACACAAAAAATGGAGACAATCCATAGTGTGATCCCAAGAATCTTAGTCGTCTAGGATAGTGAAGAAAGAATCCTCAACAATATGTTCATTGACTAACAACCTTGTGTTAGGGCTAGGCAGAGGAGTACTTTCAGTGAGACCTCAACCCACACAATAAAATGTTATATAACCCAAGGTTTGGTTGCCATTACATAGAAATCAACCACTAAAGGGCATCGTTGTCGAGTGGACTGATATATACCTACCCCTTCAAAGTTGCATTGATTAATAGAGATGCATGTTGAAGCTTCAACAAACAAAGTATAAATTACACATATGAAAAAGGAGCCAAAGCCCAAAGATTTGAGCATGGCCAAGATGAAAGGAAATTGATTTCTCCAATCACAGGCTTTCTCAAAATCACGTTTACTAAGCATAGCATCCATTCCCAAGGAAAGGGATCATTTCATACCTTCCCACAAAATGACAACATTGTTTAGAATGAAGTGCCTTGTAATGAAACAAATTTGTTCAAACCACACAATTTTGGGCAAGATGTGTTTGAGGCAAAGTACAAAGGGTTTGGTTAAGCTCTTGTATGAAATAATAAGCAAGGACATTGGGCTCTAGTTTGATATGATTTGGGGTTACCAAGCTTCGTATTAAACCTAATAAGAACTTAGTTAATACTTGCTCCCATTGACTGCAATACCCTAGTGTTGACCCCTGAAATGTCTTGGGTCAGTGATGTATAAATTGTAAATGTGTAGTTATAATGACAAGAGTCGAGCCATGTTAGTATAGATAAACAACCCCATGTGTAAATGTTGTAAATATGCTTGTATGGATTCTTAATGCAAAGCTCAAGGCCAAGGCTCAACTAGTGAATAGTTAGGGATCTAGATGTTGTAAATATACTTCTATGGACTTTGTGGTAGACTTGCCACGGTGAACTCAAAGATATGTAAATATTAGTGTTGGAGTGTAATAGATAATGGTCCAAGATCATCGTGGAGAACACAAGAAGGGCTATGATTCTACTAGAGGGGAAGAGACAAGGAGGGCCTATGGGAGAATAATCCCCTATTGCCAAGTGTTAGCCTATGATCTCATCTATTTCCCATCACGTGGTTTAAATGAACCCATCCACCTCCATTGACTTAGAAATCCAATCATTGACTGCATGTAGAGGTTGGTGAGGGAGTCTACTTTCACAGTTATTTAGTTATTGAAGCATGTGTTGAGTACAATCAACCTGGGGAAATGTAAGATTACTTCATCTCGTCACCAAAAGGAAAATCAAGGATCAATCCCACATTGTCATTGCCATTCATTATCACATTCATGTTCTACACTTTACATGTTGCATTCTCCATTGCTATGCATAAACTAAATCCGAAAATTACCCAAATCAACATTGTGAAAGGGAAATTTGTAGGCCTTGGGGAAGAGATAGAAGGTTATAGGTGAGAATAGAGGTTGGGCTTAGGAAGCCTTCACTTGTAGTGTATTCATTTCTCACCAGATGCTTGAGAATCAAGTTTTATTCTTCCAGGTTAATCCCATAAAGCATTTTGTTGATTGGACTATTTATGTCTACATTGAAGAGCACTTGAAGGAAAGAATATCCCTAAGACACTATTGGGAAAATAAATGGAAGACATTCCATGTGTTGTGTAGGGCAGTGGAAGAGAGTGCCATGGTTGTTTGATGGCTAGATGAGATTCTTGGAGTGTTATGTACTGAGTAGATTGGTTGAACCATGACAACAATTGAGTTGGGTTGAGTGAGGTAGAAGCATGTAGCTTGGTTCTCTTTGCCTCAATAGCCTTATAGCCCAACTTGGGGGTGGCATTTGCTCTAGAAGCCTATGGTTGGGTGGAAAACTGCTAGCACGTAGCTAGTTTCTTGGACTATATTCTATTAAAACATAAGTGTTCTATGTATTTCTATGAATCTACAATTGAATGTTACTTATCGCTATGGAAATGTATGTTATTTGCATGTTTTTTGCGTGATTATGTTTAATTATGAACACGGGCATTTGGTTGCAATTAATGTCATTAATTTATGCCCATTTAATTCCACTGCATTTTTATTATTGCACCTATGCATGCATTGAGAACAAATTTGGGCCCATATGGAAAACCATCCCACCAATCTCCTGGTGAATGGTCTTTAATAATTTGAAATTTTAATGGCATGTTTAGTTGTTCCTCATCCCATGGCTAGGAAAGCACATGAGGGGATGTGCCAGTGTGATATCAAAGCTATGTTTCAATGTTGGGCCAAATTAGGTAGTTTTATTAGAAATATATAACAAATCTAGGCACTTTTGGGCATGCTCAAGTTCAAAGCCTAGTTAATGGGATCTACCCATAACTCTCGAGTTGTAGGAGTCATGCGAGAGGAAAGAGAAAATCGGAAAAATGAGTTCATATCACCTCTGGATCTTTTGGAGACAATGAACAAACAATTGAAGGTCGACTTAATAGTCGACTAAGAGGTCAACTAGGTGGTCCACTAGTTGGTTGAGCCGATCAAAGGTGGTCCCAACTCAATTGAATGATGCAGATTGAAGGTCGACTTAATAGTCGACTAAGAGGTCAACTAGGTGGTCCACTAGTTGGTTGAGCCGATCAAAGGTGGTCCCAACTCAATTGAATGATGCAGAAGCCAAGGAAATATGGGTGCACCTAAGGTGATCAAAGTTGACTATGTCGTCCTCATTCTAAGGAAGAGATAAGAAATATGGGTGCACCCAAGGTGATCAAAGTTGACTATGTCGTCCTCATTATAAGGAAGACATGGGAAATATGGGTGCACCTAAGGTGATCAAAGTTGATTGTCTTCCTCATTCTAAGGAAGTTAGCTATACCTTGGGTTAGTCTTCCTCATTCTAAGGAAGTTAGTTATACCTTGGGTTATATGTAGATGATCCTATGTATTTTTCTATCATGGATTTTTTTTGTATTAGCCATTATATAATGAGCTATGTTGACTTGTTCTTTAGAGTTGTAATGGTGTCTTTAGACACTGCCTCTTCTTGGAATTCATAACTCTTCGCTTTTGCAATTCCCTAGTTCTCCAACATGGTATCAAAGTTTTTGGTTTGAGACCTAACATGTTGTCTACAAGTCCTTTGGAGGTTATCGCTTACACATGCCCCCTATTTAGTCAGATCTCACTAGTAGATTGACGTAGGGTTTTGACTTAAAAACTAAATCAAGGTTTAGGTTTGCACAATAATTATGAGTTCTAAGAAAGAACCTATGATCACAAATGACCACAATTATGGTATGTGGGCACAAGAAAAGATAACATTATTAAAGAGTAAATTGTTTTGAAAGTATACAAAGGTTGTGATTCCAAACCCTAACATGATCAATAAAAGTTCATCATTGATGAGAAGGAGGACCAAGTTGTAGAAGTTATAACTCCCTACATCTCTAGGGAGATTCACTTCCATACAAGCATAATCTACTATCCAAATTAACTCTAGAAGAAGTTGAAGACTCTATTTAACAAGATCAACAAGAGTCAGGTTATGCAAATTGAGAAAATTTTGATCACTCTTAATCCTCTCTCCTTTGTTAGGATTGAAGATGATTTGGCTCAAGAGAAGGACCTACAATTAAATTTGGGTGAATGTGGAAAGGATTTTCCATAGGAGGACAGCTGGCTTATAGAAGTAATCTTGATGAATATGAGGACACTTTGATGTGTTATGTTCAATATTTCATGCTAGTTGGGCTTCCAGAAAAGAAGATGGTAAGGGCTACACCTTTAATTCTTTCAGTGGTTTGCTTACCATTAAGAAACATAACACTTTGGTGGGTCCTATGAAACTTTCAGTGGTAAACTTGAGACTAAGCAATAGACCCATCTCCTTAAGGGTAAAGGTCAACATAACTATAGAGAAAGAGGTCAAGAATACAATCAAGAGAGAGAATGTGATTGTATTGACCAGACTGTTAAACATAATCATGTTAATCAAGCCTTGACTTAAAAAGGCAAAAAAAAGAAGACTTATCGATATTGTGCAAAGACATGAGATGTCAAGAAGATTCATTAGAAGAAGACTAAAGATTTGGAGGATAAGGTTAAGAAGATTGAAAGAGAGGTGTCAATTAGTCGGCCAACCAACCTATAACATCAACTTTCTCCATTAGCACTTCTCTGACATTGCATCCTCACACTTCTAAAAGTGAGTGGATAGTCGACTTTGGTTGTACCCATAATATGGATAAGGATACTTCTCGCTATTATTCATTAAGTAAAGCTACACAAGAAGAAATATGTGTGGCAGATGATTATGCACTTACTATTGTTAGTTGTGGTAGGATTGAATGTTGGAATGGTGTGATCATTGATGTGTATCATGTACCAAGTTTGAGTGCCAATTTGTTGTCTATAACCCAACTAACCTAGACTAGTAAGAAGGTTGAATTTTTACCTGATAGGTTTGTTATAAACGATATTAGCAATGACTTTGTTGTCACTAATGAGGGTATTCTTGATCTCAATAACATATTGTACAAGTTTTGTGATTCCCTAAGAAGAATCCAAGACCGATTGCACTCATAGCCAAGACTGGTGATCAGAGCAGAACTTGGTATGAAAGACTCAAACATCTTATTTCTAAAGTATGAAACTCATGATGAAGTTTAATATGGTTACTGGACTACCCATAGGAGTGCCCATTGATGGTGTATGTATAGGGTGTGTGCTCAGAAAACATCACTGGGTTACATTTCAAATTGGGAAGGCATGAAGAGAAAAGACTCAACTGGAACTTATCCATAGTGATCTTTGTACACAAAACCAACCATCATTAGTAGGTGCAAGGCATGTTTTGACTTTGATTGATGATTTTTCCAGTATACTTGGGTATATTTCTTGAAGAATAAGGATTGTGTCTATGAAAAATTCAAGGAATTTAGGTCATTGGATGAAAAACAATGTGGTTGACGTGTGAAATATCTAAGATAAGACAATGGAGGAGAATATGTGAGCAAGGCTTTTGAGAACTACATATATTATAATAGAATCTCTTGATAGAGATTTGTACCTTACACGCCTCAGTGAAATGATGATGCTAAGATGAAGAATCACACCTTGGTTGAAATGGCACAATGTTTGCTTCAAGTCAAAGGTATACCAACAAAGTTTTGGGATAATGCTATTTACTACTCAAACTACCTTGAACATGATTATGACCAAAACTTTGTGGGATATGACCCGTGTTGAGAAATGGACTGGAAGAAAACCCTTGATTGGACATCCTAGAATGTTTGGATGTGTAGTGTGGTCTCATATCCCATATGGTAAGAGGAAGAAGCTAGATGCAAATGGCCAAGCTTGTGTTATGGTGGGCTACTTTGATGAGTTGAAACACTACAAGTTGTTTGGTCTAGTGAAACAAGAAGTTATTTGCAAGAGGGATGTTTTCCTTGATGGGAAGACATAATGTATTCCTCTATTGAACTCCTCTTTTGGATTGTTAAGAAGGGATCAATTTACCACTACGCTACATCAACTAATGTGTCAACAAGTTTGTTGACTAGACAATCAACTCGCATACCAAAACATACATGTAATCAATCTTCTACAGTAAAGATGACCACAAGATTCAAACCACTTGATCATTCTACTAATGATGATTTTGATGCAGGAACTCTCTCTACATGGGACACTTGTCTTCCTCAATTAGCAACTAAGACGAGTGAATCTAATGGTGTTGATGTAGGAAATGTAAACAACTCAAGGAAAACTAGAGGTTAGAAACACTGTGGTAATGTTGCTTTGATGGCACATATGATAAGGGCATGTGATCCTGATACATATGCAAATGCACATGATTGACTTGAATGGGAGAATGTTATCACTGATGGGTAAAATTCCTCAATGAAGAATAAAAATTGGGACTTAGTTCCTCGACTGCAAGGAAAGAATGTGGTGAAATGCCAATGGGTCTACAAGACCAAATTTATATCTAAAAGTGTTGTTGAGTGGTGTAAGACTCAACTGGTAGCAATGGGTTTCTCTCAACAAGAAGGTATCGACTACACCAAGACCTATGCCCCTGCTGCAAACATGGACTATGTTTGATCAATTCTTTCACTTGCTACTCATTTTGGATGGGAAGTACAATATATGGATGTCAAGAGTGCTTTCTTACATGGTGATATCGATAAGGAGATTTATGTGGAGCAACACCCAAGCTTTGAGAAGGATGGTAGTCTTGTGTATCCACTAAAGAAATCCTTATATGGTTTGAAACAAGCCTCTTAGAAGATCCCTCAATTATTTCTTAAGCTTCAAACGCTATGAACCTAATCACAATATTTATGTTTTACATGTAAACAATGGTACTTTAATTGTTGCATTATATAATTGATGATTTGGTCATTACTAGAGGTAATGTTGGCCTCATTTTAGGTTTGAAGATAAAGTTAGCAAATACATTTGAAATTGTCGACCTCACTCTATTGCATTTCTTTATAGGCATCCAAGTTTTGCAAATGGATGAAGATATCTTAATTTCTCAACCCAAATATGTGATTTAGCCATTATTGGAGGTAGTATTGGTCTCATTTTGGTTTTGAAGATAAGGTTAGCAAACATATTTGAAATGATCGACCTTGCTCTGTTGCATTTCTTACTAGGCATCTGAGTTTTGCAAATGAATGATAGTATCTTAATTTCGCAACCTAAATATGTGATGAATGTATTGTAGAGATTCAAAATGGAAGATTGTAAACCATGTGCTACCCCTTACCAATTGGGAGTGAAGTTTACTAAAGAGTGTGATTCTCCAAAAGTCAATGCTACTCTCTATAGGCAGTGTGTTGCTAGCCTCATTTATTTAACTCACAATGGACTTGATATTTCCTTTGTTGTTAGTGTGTTCCTTAGGTTCGTGCATGGTTCATGCAAGATCTAAAGGAGAGCCACTTTTCGGCTACAAAGAGGATTGTTCGCTATGTCAAGGGTACTTATCAACTTGTTATAAAAGCATTGTAGTAAGAATATGATGTAGTTAGTCAAGTGTAATGATTAATATCGCATTGAATATGGAGATGACAACAAGTCAACTTCTAGTTACATGTTTCATCTTAGATCTAGACCCACAATATGCTCTTGTAAAAAGTAGAGGATGCTCTCTCTTTTGACCATTGAGGTTGAATATAAAGGTGTAGTGAATGTTGGCATAAATGCATTGTGGATTCTCAACCTAATGGGTGAGCTTTGATTTCCTCTTCAGGAGTTGACTGTAGTGTATTGTCACAATCAAACTGAAATACAAATTGTTGAAAACCCTGGTGCTCATAGTAAGATGAAGCATGTGCAACTTCATGCTCATTATCTAAGATAGTTGGTAAAGGAAACTATTGTGTCTCTTGTTTATTATAGGACAGATTATCATAACATTGATATCTTTAGAAATCCATTAACAAAAGCTAAGTTTGTGAAACTTTGGGTTATGCTTGCAATTTAGGATGCTACAAATATGGGGGGAGTATAGGGATAATTTCACTTTCTAAAACTCCAAACTATTGTGTTGATGAGGGGGTGTTGGAATAATAATTTCATCTCAACTATGGGTCTTTTGGAGGAAATCAATGGATAGTTGAGGGTAAATTTGAGAGTTGACTAAGAGGTCAACTGATCGGTCAAGTTGACCAAAGATGGTCTCAACTCAATCAATCATTGCACGCGTTGAGGAAGAAATGTAGGAGATCTAGGTGTGCCTAAGGTGATCAAAATTTATTGTCTTCCTCATTCTAAGGAGGTCAATTATACCATGGGTTATATATAGATGATCCTATGGATTGGTCTTTCATGGAATATTTTTGTATTATCCATTATATGTTGAGCTATGCTCACTTGTGCTTCAACGTTGTAATAGTGTCTTTAGACACCATCTCTTCTTGGGATTCATAAATATTCACTTATGTAATTCCTTGGTTCTCCAACATGTGTATGATTATGTTTAATTTTGAACATGGAAATTTGGTTTCCATGAAATCTATTAATCCATGCTTGACTAATTCATTGCATTTTGGTTATTGTACCTATGCATGCATTTAGAACAAATCTAGGCCTTATGGAAGGCCATCCCAACTATCTCATGATGAATGATCTTCAATGGCCCAAAATTTTAATGGTGTGTTTAAAGGCTCCTTGTCTCATGGTCGAGAGAGCATGTGAGGGGATGTCGCAATGTGATATCATAGCTATCTTTCAATGTTGGACCGATCTAGGTAGTTATGTCAGAAAGATAGAAAAAAAATTGAGTAGTTTGGGCATGCTCCAATTTAGAGCCTTGTTAATGGGATCCACCCATGACTCTCAAGTTGTAGGAGGCATTTGGGAAGAAAGAGAGAACCGTGGTTTTAATTTTTAACAATGGAAATGGAGGAGATTTGTCCTATGACTTGTCTCCTTGAGAAACAAATTCCCAGTTATGTAGTTAAGTGTTGGTCTCATTGCCACTAGAGTCGCCAAATAACTATGAGTTAGTGAGTTAACACCTTAAACAATGATGTGAAGCTTTGGACCATGAAGATGAATGTAGTAGTTAGAGTAGATATGCACTATGCACTCCACTGCAAAGAAAGGTTAGTGAAAATGGTTAAGGCAAGGGTTTATAGAGCTTTGGGCACATGGAGGCTTGAACGAATCGAAGGGGAGACACACTTTCCACTCCACAATGAGACTAAGACAAAGGTATGCAAAGGTTTTGGCATGTAGAGGAACTAATGAACGCACTAAAAGGGGATCAATAGCACAAGAGAATTTGTGGAGTTTTGACATCCTCGTACCTTAAAGAGGGCTATTTTTTTGAATGACTAAGATTTCTCTCATTTGAAGAAGAACAACAATCCATGTTTCTCATGACATTTGGTAAGCCACTCAAGTAGAGAGGTCCCATTTTCCCCATGAATGGATGATATTTCCCTCATTTGAGGAAGATTTATGGTAGATATGTCTTGTGACATTTGTTAAGTAACTCGAGTGGAGAGGTCCTATTTCACCAGGGACATATGAGAATATCTCATTGGGAACATGTGGACGACTGAGGACACTTGCAACATTTTTCAACTCTATGAAAGAGAAGGTACCAATTCTACCATGAATAATCAGTGTTTGCTCCAATAGGAACTCATGGATGACCCTAAAAGTAGTGTCAAGGGGTGCACCCTTTTGTGTAAAAGATTGTTGTGCAATGGAATATGCATTGGTGAATGAAGGGATTGATTTAATTGTTGACTAGGGTCTCCCTATCTTACCACACAATGAAATCATACCACGTGTAATGACTCAAGACCTATGGGCACCACAAGCCCTGAGGCTCACAGAGAGGTGAAAGAAGAGAGAGGATCCCAGGAGTTTTATGTGAAGGTCATTGATGTTGGTGTAGCTAACACCCATGGTGATAGGTATGCTCTTCAACCTACATATTACAAAACAACCCAAAGAGTACAAGGACAAGACCATCCAAGTGGATTTGGTCCACATAAATTAGAAGGTAGCAAAAGGAATTCACACAACTAGTGAGAAGATAACATGTGATAGTCATGGCCTATGGAAAATGGGTTTGAATCCATGAGGCTTTGAGCTATCAAAAAACAAAAAAGCAAAACAAATAGTGGGGTTTAGTGTGAAGTTGTGCAAAACCAGTGACAGATTTAGAAAAAACAATGAGGGTGTTTCCCTCAAGACCACAATGGGGTTGTAGTCCCCTAGACCTTCACCATGTCCCCTTATAATTTGAAAAATCCATGAAAAATGTATGTAAGTTTACAAGGCACATGGGAAAGGGGTTTATGTTGTATTGCATTCGATTATCATAGGGAGGCTGAGATGGACATAGCATAATTATGATGATGATGATTTGTTGTTGATTGTTGTTGTTGTGTAATAGAAGTATTATCATGCACAATTATTGCAATTCAATTTGGGGGTTAAAAGCTACAACGAAATTGTTGTAGTCAGAACATGCAATGATATTCTAGAGCTTATAACCTCTTACTAGGACATCTAAATTGAGCAAATTGATAGTCATTGGAAATATCTTTCAAAGGGGAAGAAAACCGAGGATTCAATTATTACAGAGACCCTTTTGATTTATCATACTAATTAAAATATTAGGGCCTTAGTCTTGGTTGGATTAAGAAGTTGTCATCATGGAGGATGAGCAAAAAAACTTATGATTGCAAAGCAGATGCCATGAGTGAGAACCTACATGTTGAGAGTGTAGAGACAAAGTCTAATGGATGCAGAATCCAAGATACTCCTCCAAATATCATAAAGAATATGAGAACCTTGACGTTGGAACTTCAAAATTGTAGCATAGACAATGAAAGGCTAATCAAAGCTCAGAGAAAAACTAAGAAATCCAATCATTAAATGCATGTAGAGATTGGTGGGAACACTGCACACATATTTATTTGAGCATGGGATAAGTACAATCATTATGGGGAAAAGTAAGAGCGCTTCATTCTTATGTCAAAAGAACATTCAACCATCATTTCTCTCAAATCTTTCATTTTTGTCATTTATTCTATCATTCTTCCATACTCCACTCAATGTTCCTCTCCCAGGGTATGAACATTTTTTCCTCTTCTAATTAATGAAGAAGCTTATGTGAAACCATGGTTGTGATGCTTGCATCAGTAAGATAATCCCATGGACTTGGCTTGGGGTTAATAAGAGCCTGCAAAAGTTTGGGAAATTTGCTATTGAGAATGTGAGAGAAATTGGGATGGTTTTCAATGAAAACCATGGCTAGACTGCCCACAACAATTTAAGCAAAAACCAGTAAACATGCAACACTTTTATTGTCGCTTATTCATTATTTTGGGACCTAGTGTTTTCTTTTCCAAGTTATTCTTAGAAGGAAACCAATAGTTGGACTCTTTCTGCATGCATTAGAGATCATTGGAAGGGAATAATATCCCTAAGGGACCATTTAGAAGAGAAAGAGAAGATCTTCCTTGTGTTGTGTAAAGTAGTGGAAGAGAGTGTCATCGTTGATTGATGGTTGAATGAGGGCTTGGAGTGCTTAGTAGTGAGAAGATGAGCCTTCTATGAGATTAATGGATTGGTTTGGCTTGGCTTAGGGGTATCATGGTTTGTCTTAGGAGTGGAACCATGGTTCATTCCCATGGTTGGGCAATGAATTGCTTCACAATAACTGATTTGGTAGACATGGCTTTAATAAAAAATAAGTGCCCATATTTGTCTATCTATGGAATGCCTTCCACTTGCAATTGTTATGTGTTTATATGAGTTTAAAGGGTAATAAATGAATTTTGTTTATGCATAATTAGTTTGCTTCTGTTTTATATTTCCATATGAATTTGAGTTATATTAATATTAGAAGTCAAATTCAACTAAATAGTTTCTTATATAAAGAGGAAATTTCTTATGAAGTGACTTGATGGCCAAGTGAGGCATCCAGATATGCTACAAAGTGGAATCAAATCCCAACTTACAACATTGGGTTGTTGTGGGAAAAACATGTTATTTATATGAGGGAATTTATAGTTGCATACCAACTACTTGACAAAAGGCCTCAATAAGGGTTTGGGGAAATTTCATGAGCATCCAAGATGTTGAGTTGATGGCTTTAATTCACATGCTAGATTAATATTAATGGTTATGGGTAGATTATAAAAGTGAACTCGATATACTGAATTCATGAGGTTCAAGGCTCGACTCTAGGAAATGGAAAAACTTGCAGCAATTCTTCTGGGAGTGAATATCATTGTAGTTGCTCAAGTAGGATTTAAGTTTCAGATCCTAGAGAATACATACTCCTATCATTTAGGGATGATGAACACAATGTTGACAATGATGAACTTGTGGCCGAGATATACATGTCAAATTTGACAATGAAACTCTAAGTGTTAATGAAGTAGATATGAAATGAATCCGATCGACTTCTAAGAAGGTCTCAAGTTCTGATTCCATGGAGTGTACAAATTTGTAGCTCCAAGTGGGGAAACAATTATCCAAGACTCGATGGAAATTGGGAAAAAGATAAAAAAGAAGAAGATGAAAATAGGTATTTTTTGGTGACAAGAGCTTAAATGGTTGGCAATGGAACAAAGAGTCAATCTTGGTGGAAAAAGAAATGAGATAGAAAACTTGTCTTACATATGTTTTCCTTTAGAAGAAAAATTTGGAGGTCGTACCTTCAAATTCTAGTGGTGTTGTGGTATTTGATAAGTTGTAAATGACTTGAGGATTATAGGCTTG
>CBVK0101317361.1:0-10917 GCA_900067695.1 Picea abies | reverse complement strand
AAATATGCCCACAATTCTTATGTTATAAGTCTAGGGTGCTAAATGGTAAGTAATTATTTGGTCTAAAAAGGAATCAATAGATGCACCAAGGGAAGATCAATGGTAGAGAAGAATCTGTAGCATTAACATTTATGTACCTTAATAGGGGTACTTTATCATGAATGACTAAGATTGCACTTGCGAATATAGATCAATGACCCAAGATCGCTCATAGTGTTTGTAGGAGGCTCAAGTAAGGAGGTCCAACTTTGTTGTGAATCAATAAGATTGCACCCATGGATCTAGATCAACATCCCAAGATCTCTTGCAGTGTTTGGAGACCGCTCAAGGAGGGAGGTCCAACTTTTTTGGGAATTGTTGAGATTGCACCCACCAATCTAGATCAACAACCAATAATCACTCATGCAATTGGAAGTCACTTTAGTTAGGAGGCACCCATTTCACCGTGAACAAATACGATTAATCTTTCTTGGGACATGTGGATGACCAAGATTGCAGTGATAGGAGGTTTCCCCACAGTGTAAAAGAAGGTGACAAGGGGTCTATGGAAAGGAGGGTCCCTCTATCCCATCACCCTAGGAAAGCATGCCATGTGGAAGGACTAGGAGGCATAATAAAGTTCAAGGCCCACTGAAAATTTCTAGGAGTCTATGCAAAGCCTTTTAGGATTTGATGTGATTGTATGTATGATCTTATATATGGTCTTTGATCTACATAACATGGATCAACTAGAATCATACAAGGACAAGAATATCCAGGTAGATGTGGCCCACAAGAAATGTGAAAGTACAAAAGGTGTTCACTCAACTAAAGATAAGACAACACATGATAATATATAAAGAAGAAAGAAACAAAGGGTATGGATTAAAGAAGGATTTATAGTTATAAAAAGAAAATATGGCACCAAAATCATATTTTGACCAAAAATTTAGCACACAAACTTTGTTTGAGTTGAAATTTTTGATGAAACTCAACATAGATGGTATCCACAAAAATGTCCTTAGAGTCCAATGTTCAATTTTGGCCCTAAACTCCTGGAAAATTAGCAAGGAGCGATTTTTAGAGGATGGGACTATACTTTCCACAAACAACCCTATTGACAATAAAACTTGGTCAATAAGGAATATGGGCAAGCATAAGAAAACCTGGAAAAACATTTGGACAAATTCCAAAGAATTCTAAGTGAAAATGTAAACACAAGGCCAAATCCCCTATTCTTGGACATTTTTGTCATTTTGGAAAATATAAATTAAGGAACAATGACCTAAGACAACAAATGTGGAAATTTTTCCTAGTCAACATTTGATATTTCATATAATATGGACAACTTTGTCATAGTGGAAATTTTTTGGTTTTGCATTGTTTGGGAAATAGTGTTTTGCACTCATTTTGACCAAGAATAAATTGAGTGCAAAAAGTGATAATTAGACATCTTCATAGAAATGCAGAAGATGATTGAAGTCACAAATCATCACATTGAAGGATTCTAACTGCTCATAGGTGGAAACACTAACAACACCCTATACAAACTTTTTTCTAGTTCTTTATTGATTTTCTTCAACTAGTGATACAAGATGGTTTCCAAACTTTATTTGCACTAGTAAAAGCACAGACACAAGTGAGTTCTGAGTTTCTAGGTGCCATAAATTTCAACCCAAAACTCTAAATAAGACAAAATTATAGTCATTGGAAAGATATTTCAAATGAGAACATAACAAAAGGGTCAGGTTTGGAAAATATACTTCCAATCTCTCTAAATTTTGACAGAAAAGAGCCTCTGGCATTTATTGGAAAAACATATTTCCAATAAAGTTTATCTCCAAGATGCCTCAAGTGGAAGGAAGAACCATGCGATGAAGGAAAGATTATATAGGAGGCAGAAATGAGTCTCATGTGATGGCATACCTTTGCTATCGAGTGGGGGATACATGGAAATATGGAAACACTCTTAATGAGCAAAGGTATTCAAGCTAAGATCCTAATAACAATGCTTGAAAACAAGGAGACTAAATGCCATGAATAACGATGGTTGAGGTTTCTTACATATTTGACTTGGAGGTTAAGCTTAACAAAGGGAAGGAACCAAATTTGTTGGTTCCTTGGGCATAGAAATGCATGCAATGCATTGACTACAACCATTAAATGTAATTTAAGTTGCAAAGAAGAGTTGTGGGTGTTCTTGTTTATTTTAGTTGGCTATTGTATGCAACAAAAAAATGCTTAGCAAACGTATGGAAGATATTGGCAAATAGAGAACGACAACACCATGAATAAAACTATAGTGTATGATTCTTAAATCCCTAGATTAAAAAAAGAAAATCAAGTAATGAGGTTCCTCATCATGGTGAGTACCATGATTTCTTATGATTGCACCATTGGAAACCATGTGTGTCGCAACAATTATGACATATTAGGATATGAACCAACAACTTAAGTGTAAAGGATGTGAATAAATGACGAACTTCAACTCACTTCAAAGCACTCCATTGTGTGGAATCGTCTTACTAGATAGAGTTCAATTGGGTTGAGGATTTTCCAAGGAAATGAAGAGAAATTCCAGAATTGGATAAAGCTTAAATGTAGCTCAAGATAAGGGAAATGATGCAAATTTATAGATGTATATAGGATAGCATGAGATTTGCGAATTTCTAGAGAATGCAGCAACACCAAGAGCTAGGCATAACTAGCTAGTAAATTATGATAAGGACAAAGCTTTTCTCACCCTAAACTCTATTTTGGTTATAGAAAAGTTGTGCTCTTTCAAAAGTATCAAACTTAGTTTTATAAGGACGAGTTATGAATGGTTACTAGGGTGATAATATCACACTTGATGATCTATCGTGTAATTGGCAGTAAGCCCATGGAGTAGATCAACTATGTTGTGGGAACCCATGTTGTACAAAACAATTGGAAAGGAGAAATTCCTTAACTCATCTTTGTTATGTCATTATATTTCTCTAGGTTGAGGAATGTGATTATGTGCAAATAATTAAAGCATATGAATGTTCATAAATGCAAGAAAAAAATTGTTAGAATGCATATGCGCAAGTAAACATATTGAAGGATAAATATGTAGTAATGTGCATATAGATTTGCATGGCATATATACTTCTACATATGTGCTAAGCATGTCATGATGACTAGTTATGGTTATTGTTGGTTGTGCAACTAGGAATGAATAAGGACATGGAGATATATGTCAAGGTGTTGGTGAAGGGATGTTGTAGCTCCCATGAGGCACCACATGAAAAGGTAGCATAGGGGATGCTGATTATTACATGTGTAATGACAAGAATCTAGGTAAGAATTCTTTCAATTGTGTTTGATATCATAGTTGATTTATTGATGACATGTGTATGCATACATGTGATTAATACCCAGGTGGGGGTATGGTAAAAGAAAGAAGCCTTGCACAAGTAAAAACAAATTCTTGAAACCTTTTTGATGCATTCATGTGATAGAATGTTGTGATGAGCTAGTTATGAGGATATAACCAAGGCAACTAAATACTTATGCTTGTGATTAAAAAAGGAATGCCATGTAAGATGACCATGTCTGAGACCATGTTGTTGTTGGACTTAGTAAATTCTATATCTCTCCATAGATATCTAATGGTCTTCCTACTTGTATCAATGTATTAAATTGTAACATTCTTGCCTACACTAAACAACACTACAGGGAAAGGGTTCCTTAAGGACTGTTGAGTAGAGAAAGGAAAGTTCTTTCCTTGTGTTATGTTTGGCTAAAGAAGAAGGTATCCAGAAGGTTGAATAAGCATTGGGGAGTTGGCTAGGTTATGTGTCAAGGCATTAGATAAGCCCTCCAACTTGTCATGGTAGATTACATGATTTAGCATTATGCTATTCTTGAATTAAAGCAAGGGTACATTGTGTGAATTTGGAGAGTGTGCAATGTTATGGTTATGCATACATGAAATTTTGTGCATATATTTTGTTGTAGTATGTGATTCCTTGATGGTGATAAAATTCCAAATATGATGAACAATATTTCATTTTAGATTAAATTTTAGCAGTTGGAAGCAATTGAATTATTGTTGCGGCATAATTATGTGATCATTTCATGTGTTGTTGGGAATGTAGAAATGAAAATATTATATGCATGAGTAATCATGTTTTTCTTAGTTGAATGAAAGCTTCGTTAAGGACATATCACAGGTAGAGTTGTCTTGGATATGGGCATGCGAGTTGGCTTATAATGAAGACAAGTTACTACCACATGCAAAGGCCAACATTATGAGAGGGCTCTCATATTGGTTAAAGATGATTTTTGTATGAGACAAAGTCAAAATCTTGACTGGAATTTTTATAATAATATCTCATGAATGAGATATGTGAGATGATGGATTTGTTTAGTAAGGAAAAATGATGGTTGTTATAAGCTTGAAAGCATGGGAAGGATGCTACTTTGATGACATTAGAACCCAATGTTATGCCTTGATGGCCTTGATCTAATGATTGTTTTAAGGTTGCGAATGGGATGTTATGGCAATAAAACTCTAGAATTTTTGAGTTTGCTAATGGATGTCACGGCAATAAAACTTTGAAAGTTTTGAGGTTGCTAATGGGATGCCATGGTAATAAAACTATGGAAATCTATGCTCTTCTTGCATGCGAAAACCTTGGTAAATTATGGATTGCCCAAAGACTATTTAGCAAAGAAGGGGATGCCTGAACCTGTATGGGCGAGTGAATACAAAGAAGAGGGGACTTGAATGAATTTTCTATGTGATATTCATGACATATGCTAGTTTGCATCAAGAGGAAAAATATTTTGGGTGTGTTAGAGGAGATAGTAAGTTGAATCTCACTCATGGCGATCATGTGAAGTGAACACATATTTATATAGATAAGTATTGGGTTGAAATTGCATACTATATCTCATATTGTGAACATATGTGATTCAATTATGAATTTGAAATTCCTATTGATGGAACAATTGTGGCATAGAAGTGACCATGTTATGCATGTTTACCTTGATGATTGTTGTAGGTGTATGTTGAGATGTTAAGGCCTTGGAAGCATCTCAAGGTAATGAAAGGAATTATTGAACATGCTTGTCCAAGATAGCCAACAATGATAAGTTTGCAATGGAGAGTATATAATTGTGGATGCAACTAAAGAATGGAGACATAGTCTCATTGTTGGAAATAAAGTTTCACTGATGACGATGTTGTTCCAATGGGGAGGGGAATGCAATACCCTCGTTTTAGCCCTAAATTGTAATGTAATAAATCATGTATTTATTTGCATGAATCCTTGGGTTATGTGATGGGAGCCAAGACATGTGGGCTAAGTTATGACCCTGTGTTATAAAAATATAAAATGCATTGTAAATATTTCAAATGTGGAACTCTAGGCCAAGGTCCGACTAGCAAATGCATATGAGCCCCGGTAGTGGGCTAGTATTGTGGTGTGGTTATTTTTTATGTGGTGTGCTTATGATATGAAAAGGCATGCATAAAAGGAAATACATAATAATATAATATGCACCAAAATCGTTGTTGAGGAAGCAACAAGGGGACTATGATACTACAAGAGGGGAAGAGGAAAGGGGGCCTATGGGAAAGTAAAACTCTATTTCCAAGCGTTAGCCTCATAACTCATCTATTTTTTCATCATGTGCCTCAAATGAAGCCATCCACCTCCATTAACTAAAAAATCCAATCAATAAATGCATGTACAGGTTGGTAGGATGTGTGCTCATGTAGTTATTTGAGTGTGGGTTGAGTATAATAATTATGGGGAAATGTAAGAGTACTTCATTCTTATATTAGAGGTAAAGTCTGTCATCATTTCTCTCAACTCTTTCATTTTTGTCATTTATTCTATCTTCTTCCATACTCCACCTAGCATTCCTCAACAAGGAGACTATGATACTACAAGAGGGGAAGTAGAAAGACGGCCTATGTGAAAGTAAACCCCTATTGCCAAGTGTTACCCTTGCAACTCATCTTTTTTTTCCATCATGTGTCTAAAATGATGTCATTTTCTTCCATTGAGTAAGAAATCCAATCAATAAATGCATGTAGAGGTAGGTTCATAAGATGTCTGCTCATGTATTTATTTGAGCATGGGTTGAGTAAAATCATTATGGGGAAATGTAAGAGTACTTCATTCTTCTATTAGAGGTAAATTCCACCATCATTTCTTTCAACTCTCTCATTTTTTTCATTCATTCTATCATTCTTCCATACTCCACCTAGCATTCCTCTCCCAAGTTATGAACATTTTTTTTACTCTTGTAATTAATGAAGAAACTTGTGTGAAACCATGCTTGTGTGAAAATTGGCTGGACTAAGGTTTTGGAGGGTGGAAAGAAGACTCCATTGGTTTTTTGGGATTAATAAAAAGGTTGGATTTGGTAAAAGAAATTGTTAAATGATCTAAAATTTAGTGATAAAGATATAGCTAATTATCTTCTTAGTGATGAATTATTACATCATTCA
Organism: Picea abies; assembly: GCA_900067695.1. Taxonomy (NCBI): domain Eukaryota; kingdom Viridiplantae; phylum Streptophyta; class Pinopsida; order Pinales; family Pinaceae; genus Picea; species Picea abies. The sequence goes on along the minus strand of CBVK0101317361.1, from coordinate 4,451 downwards.
ATATTTTTTATACACATTTCAACATGAACTGGAATAGTGGTAACTGTGCACTCTTGAAGGCTGGGCTATTCCCTGTTAGAAGGGTAGTCAAACCCAATAGTGCACTCTTAAAGGCTGGGCTATTCGGGTAGTCAAATCCAATTGTGCACTCTTAAAGGCTGGGCTATTCCCTCTTAGAAGGGTAGTCAACCCAATGCAGTGGAGAAGCAGAGACTTTAAACCACAGTATCAAGTATCTACTTTTTTTTGAAACCTTATGCTTTTGTAGTGCTCCTGGTCAAGATGTTGTGTTATCATTTTTGTGTGAATAAATAGAAAAGTCACTACTTCCAACTTGTACCCCTCATGACTAACATTTTGAGTGTAAGGACAAAAATTATTATTTTGGAAATCCACAACGCCAATTCCTAATTTCTTCCTATTGCCTGGGTTCTTATTCCATATCACATAAATAGCATAATCACACACAGAATATGATTGGTTTACCTTATACAAAAACTCAAAGGATATCTACCTTTGATTGTTATTTGTTGTTTGAAATTAGTGATTGGAAAAAAAAATGTATTTATTTGCTTGCTTCCCATATACACATCTTTAAGACCGTCGATCTGATTGCTGCACTCTAAATAAAGGCAATTCTTGATTTTGCAGCTGTGTAAATAATTTAACAGTAGGAACTCACATACGCTAGAAAAGTTGGCTCCTAAGTAGCTTCTGCATTTTATAAATACCAGCTCAATGTCTAAAACTAAATGCTGATAAGTAAACTTGAGGATGAGAAGAGCCTTGGCTTTGCTGCCGATAACACATTGGAAAAAAGGACTGAATTAATTATCATATAGAATCAAGCTTCATATACGTAAACTTGAGGATGAGAAGAGCCTTGGCTTTGCTGCCGATAACACATTGGAAAAAAGGACTGAATTAATTATCATATAGAATCAAGCTTCATATACTGCTATCTATCCACTTAAAAGCATGAAATGGAAATGTAGTTTTTTCTGGGATCCTCAGTTTTTTAGAAATTCTTTAGCTGAAAACTCCCATGCTTCATAAAGCATTGATCTTTTTTTCATGCTTTCTGACCATTCTGCTAATATGCATGAATTGTGAAATATGTGCTCAATTATCTGCGTCCTCAACCGCCTCCACATATTAGATCAGCGCAAAACTTGCATCAATTTTGTCATTCTTCTTCCCATAATTGATCAGCACAATATCCCGTTGAAATTTTTATCCTCTTTCTTTCATCCCGTATTTGACGAGCGCTACACCTAGGTGGAATTTAATATTCTTTTCCTTTCTCCAGGAAGGTCTTAATGATGCATACAAGGGAAATGAAGTTCTTTTCTGTTCCCCTCGTCTCTGGTTGTTTAGGTATTCCTAAAATATTGAACATTTTGTTAAATCTTGGGAATTTCTGACATCTTTGTTGGCAAGGATTAAAAATTGTATCGAACTACCCTTAATAGCTTTCACCTGCCACTGCAAATGCCGTGGGGTTCAATGAATAATACAACCCCCGTACTACCACATCGATTCCCAGATCAGGCCTCTCCCCTCCCTCAAGCAAGCAAACAGTGTGCAAGAGTTGGTCCATAAGGTACAAATATTTGCAATTACTCACTTGAACGCGCAAAAACAGAAACCATTACCAGATTCCGTTACATTCATAACCCCACCAATCACTCCCCTGGAATAGGATTGTGCACCTGTTGAACAAAATAGGCAGCAACCCCTGTGGAAAGCTGGGGTTGGATCAGACCAATCAATCACTCTGGCCAGTGTCACTAAACGCCAAGTCAATCTGGAGCTACCATATTTCCGATTAAGATTTCCGCCACTCACCTCTAATGGGAATCACATAAAGTTAAAAAGTTTTATCTGACGATTATTTTTAGGTTACACCAAAAACAAGTTTTATCTGACGATTCTTTTTAGGTTACAACAAAAACAATGCAATAAAAACATAAACTTGTTCAGGAGATGAGGAGATGCAGAATTCAAACGCAAAGATTGATATCGTTCCTGTTGCTTTCCCTGGCACTAATAAAAAGAACCATTACAAGCCAATGTCCTCGGTGATTGGGGGTCCATTCCCTGCAGTAACACATTCTGTAGATATTGAGGCGTGTCCTGTAAGTGGGCATTTAAAAAGGACAGAACCCATAGTACTAAGTAACCCATGATCTGAGGAGTACTCTATAAACAGGTATAGATTATTGATGCCAGTAGTATTAAATTGTGGGTGCAGCTGATGATTCCAGGAGGATTGATCGTATGCGAGGGTCGACCTCACGATCAAGGGCTAATAGTGAAACCTATGAGCAATCTATCAAAATAAAACACGCAATATTATTACAGTGAACTTTCCCCGACAGTTTCAGAACGATTTCTTGCTCTATCAAAACAATTTCCAAATCTCCCTTCAGAATTCATGCTAAGATTCACAGTCGCAGCTATTAAACTAAACCTACCCACGACATCAATTTTTTTTTTTTAATTTCTAACATAATCAATGCTCTTAAAAAACACAAGGTTCCAAGTTGCATTTGAGGTTTTGTTTTTCTCCTTTTCAGAGTCAACCCAAAAAAAATCCAGACAGACGTCCTTAACAGAAATTCCGCCATTAAGGCAACAAGAAAATCAGCTGGGGCATCCCTTCTAATCTATGTGAGCACGGCAGGGTGCCCTTATTGATGGAAAATACACAGAAACTCTGTATATAAAATTGCAGGTTAAAGTTTAGAGAATGAATGGGTACCTGGTCGTCGGGAAGACATCCTTGGTCTTTCATGAGATAGCGTTCTGCTGCTCCAAGGGTTGGCTGGGCTGTGTATGTATTTGAGTAGTTGATCACTGTGTAAGAAGAATCATATCACATATCATTACAATACAGACACTGAGTCTCCAGCACACAAAACACAAACCAGATGCGCCGTTCACGCTTGAACATCACACTCAGCTTTTTATGTCGGTTTTTTCCATTCGTTTTTTAACGGCAATTTCATCTTTTTATATTCTCTCTCCACCGGGATAGGTTGTATGAAGCATTAAATGCAATATATATTGGGATATGTTATTTATTTTTTTATATTTATATTAAAATGTGATTAGTGTTTATATTTATATTAAAATGTGATTAGTGTTTATTGATTAGCTAAATCATGGTTGATATATTTGTTATTTTTTGTCAATATATATTGTTTATTGTGTACAATTATGTAAGGTTGGAGTATTTTAATAATATAATAATAATAATCTATTTTTAAGGTTACGACCAAGTCACACAAAATTGGTGTATGAGACCCCTTGCTTGTGGGACAAAGGACCCTTTCCGGCCAAACTACACAAAATTGATGTATGAGAAAAAAATTTGGTAAAATACATTTTAATTTTGATTAATTAAATTTTTGAAATTACGATGATGAAAATATTATTAAAAATTAAATTTTTTAAATTATGATGGTGGAAATATTTTGAAAATAGGTTAAAATTTTTAAAATTAAAGTTTAAAAATAAAGTTTCCTTTATAATTTTTAATAAAATTAATAAAGTTATAATTTTTAATAAAAATTTTATTGGATTTCATTTAAATTTTTTATCTAAAAAAGGTTGAATTTATATATTTATTAACTTACTCAAAAAAAGGTTGAATTTATATATTTATTAACTTACTCAATTTAATAATATAATATATAAAAAAGGTTGAATTTATATATTTATTAACTTAATTTAATAGTGTAATGTATGATGTTTATTAATTAATTGTTGATCTGTTAAAATTTAGTTGGTGTTTTGTTGGTATTTATTGAACTTGGTGGGGTGAGAATCTTGGAGAATATGGGGGTGGGTTTTGATTCACTTATGTGTGTACGAGTCACAATATTATTTAATATAATATCTAGTGCAACCACAAGTTCGACCACTACCTCAAGGTGTCCCAAGAGTGAAAAACTCCTAGCTTTTCACCATTGGATCCAACCCCGGTTGACATTTATTGACAAAAATGTGGTGGATGTTTATTAATTGTCCATTTGTTAAAAACTACTTAATCTAAATGTTCTATGTTTTTTACTTTATGGCAATTGTTATGGGAATTCGACAAAGCATACCCTAAAAAATACTTTGGAATATGTAATCTCAACCACTAAAATCTACAATTTTCTAAAAAATTTTTTTTGACCAAAACTACAAATGCCCAAAAAATGAAGAAACCTTAAAAAGCTTAGAACATTTAGACTAAATCATTAAAAAAATGATTGATACTTAAAAAATTATTTTTATGTTTATGGATAAAAACGTTGCTGGCCCTTATTGATTGTTGATTTGTTAAGAACGTGGTGAGTGGTAATATGAAACGTTTGGCTACACGGTTTAATCCTACTTAATCTTTTAAATGTGGCATTTACATATCCTTAAAGTAATTTTTTAATGTGATTAGGTAAATG
>CBVK0101317328.1:0-28635 GCA_900067695.1 Picea abies | reverse complement strand
TTACATCAATCATCAATCAATCAATCCTTTGACATCAATCAATCACTTGAAATCAATCAATCAAACCATTGGCATCAGTGACAACATGATCGAATAGTTTATTCCTAAGCCAACTCCAACAGACAAAATTCAGTTGAATATAGATGTTGCAAGCATGTTTGGAAAACTAAATATGATGGTTTGTGTAATAGATATGTGTAAGATCCCTTCTATGTAAAGGGAAATATTGAATATATTATAGGTATTGACCGAGAAGGAATAACCTCCTATCATTTTGAATACTATGTACCTCGATCAGCAAAGGGACAAGAATACTCCTTTCTTTCTTTCATTAGGCATGAATGGCCTTCCCCTGAACAACTGTATGCTTCATTCTGGGGCCTCAATAAATGTTATGTCATTGAAGTTGAACACTAATGATTCATCACTGGAGATAAACACTAAGGATTCATCATTGGGACACATAAATAATTTAGTGCTATAAAGGCTTAGATCACATTCTTTCATGCACTCAGGGTGATGTTTGTGTGATTAATCTTGAGTATCTTACTTAAGTTTCATGTCCTTCAATGATTATTTCCTATAGCAGATCCACACTTAAATGAAATAAAAGAAACAAGAAAAAAAAAATGAATTCAAGTGATAGGAAATAAACTATGGGAAATCCAAATCACAATGAAAGAAAACCAATAATGACCAATAAATTAAATTAATCTAAAATTGGATCTCAAGAAAAATTCTTCAAATGGTTACAAGTGTCAACAAAAATAAGAGTGGACTCTTGTTGGCAGCCAATCATTTTTTTTTTAATTGATCTTTAAAAAGCTGCCTACACCCCTTGTCTCGTTTATGACAAATCATCGTCGCATTGTGCTTCTAGACATTTGTTTCATTTTTGTGACAATTGCAATTTGGTTTCGATTCGATTTTCACAACTGAAAGTGTGAAAATACCTCTTTCATTGTTTGGATTGTCGTCGCCTTTTATCGATTTTTCCAAAAGACACTTGACCATTGGTTTATCACATGACTGCAAAAGATTTTTCAAACTTATGTCCTTTAGCATACTCTTACCTTGATTGCGCATTTGGATCTGTTTGATTATTAAGCCTTTGAGCATGAAGATTAACTGGTTACATTTGGTCCTATAAAGGTTATGATTGATTTTTGTCTTATATGCTTTGATATTTATGGCTATGGGCTCTTCACTCATTTATTATATGAGAAATTTTTGGTTGCAATGTTCTAAAACTTTGGAATGTAAACATTTGAATGTGCAACGAATGCATTGGTAAATTTATAAGGTCGATTTGAGGTATGGAAATGGTTTAAGTTTCACAAAGGCACTTTGATTAAATCTTTTGGATTTTGATTTCATAAATCAATGCTTGGTATATTGTTTTGAAAGTTGATATCATTGTGGAACGATCAATAGTTTCAAACTATGTATTGGCATGATTTAATTGACATTGGTTTAAAATGTTTGATTGATACGATGGATCGATGGTTAGTGTTTGATATTGTGTTGGATTAAACTTAACACTTGGCGCATGATTATCACATATGGTGTTGGTTCTATTTCGGATGAGTGGCACGTTGATATCATTGTACACCTATTTTGTTGGCCGATACATATGGTTTAAACGATTATGATTATAACTGTACTCAATCATTAATACAATGCATGGCAGCGGTAATCCCACCACCTTCGCACACATGCAGTTAATTTCGGTCTCTTCGAGCGCTGAAGCTGTCAAACCCTATCGTTTTTTGACTCTGTGCATTGTTTCGTTCAGTTCCAACCCTACCATGTACAGAAGCCATGGCTCCTGTCGTAAGGGCCAAGCCCAACGGATGCCAAGCACTGTTGACATTTGATGGTGCGTATAGAGACCTTGAAAATCATGGGTGACTTGATTTCATAAGGAAGTTCGATGGTTATAACTTCACCGTGGCTCGGCAATTTGCATTATCATTTGATGGTTGCCGAGCCAAAGTTGGAGATGTCCAGCTTGAAATCACTGAACAGTTTCTCAGCTTGGCAACCAGCCTGCCTGTCAAGGGACAAAAATGGTCGAAAAGAGTAAAGGTAGATGATGTCCCATGGACATTACTGTTCCAATCTCGCACAGTGAACTCATGCGACAGAGGTTTTCCTGGAAAGATGTTGAAACTCCGCTGGTATGATCTCTTGATGATTATCAAGCAATTCGTTACTTGTGAAGGCAGGTACGGGTTCATTTTCCTGTTTCACCTGCGTTTATTAATGGTTTTTATGGGTTCCGAACTAAGTATGCCGCACTATCTGCACCGAAGTTTGTTCAAAATGGCTACAAGATACAAGCGTAGTCAGGCTTACACCAGCCTCTTCCATGTGGGGTTGATTAAAATGGTTTTGGTTTATGAATTGGGGTTACGTCGTGATTCTTGGCATGATTTTCTCAGCCATAATGTCTTTGAAGAGTCTAACCCTCCACAGGTGGATAAGCCCATGGTGACCGAGAGAAAACCTACCCCTGTGCCTTATAGTGTTTTGTTACCCAAACCTAAACCCGAGTCACCTATGAGGTTGCCTAAGGCTGTGTCTAAACAGACAGAAGTTGCTAAGCCTACAACCCAAAAGACTAGAGCGAAGACTGGTGATAATACTCGAAGAAAGAAAAATGCAAGGTTGATCTCTCGTATGGCGAGGAATAAATCTAAGCCCCCTGCCAAATCAGAACCTATCGTGGTCAGCGAAGACTCTGATTCAGACATTGAACGATTTCTCGCCAAAGAGTATCCTTACTCCAAGGGCTTGTGTGGCAAACCTCCTTATGATTTCATCAAGAACTTACCTCCTTGTCTACGGGATAACCCTGACTTTCCTTGTATTGAACCACTCCATGAAACCCTTGGGGAATCATCAAAACCCCCTTCTATTCAAATTGTTGCTCCACCTTGCAATCAATGCGGGTTGTGGTTGGAGAGATACTACTTGGATGTCCCAAAATTGCAATCCAAAATTCACGATTTGGAAAACCAAGTGGCAAAGCTCACCGGTCATAATGCAAAAGAACAACCCAACGACAAGAAGCAACGAAATACAGGTTCAATCCTGTTCAAAAATGTCGAGTCTGCTACAGCAATTGTCAATTCAAAATTGACATAGTCTCAGCATCTGTGATGGTATAATTTTTTCTCATTTATACTACACTCCGTGTACATATTTCACATGCTCTGTTACATAAGCATGCTTCACTGTATATAATTTTGGTTTTGATGAATCATTTTTGTTATAGTTTAAGATTCGATTGGATTTGGTTTTAATTTAATGGATCATCGAATAGATATGATTGTCCAAATTTAGTTCGATGCCCTGTTAATAAGACAAGTTGTTATATTTTTAAAATAGACTGTTGTTAGTATTTCAATTTTCGAATACAGTCAATGGTATGATTTGAACTAGTTATGGGTAAGAATGATTGATTAATCGGTTAGCTATTTTTGTCTTTCAACCAAATCGAATACTTTTCTGTTGATACATAACCGATTGCAACTTATTCGATTCTCATTATTGATCGAATTGGATCCTGTTCAAAGTTTCAATTTCACTTCTATAATTAGCTCAGTAAAGATTCGTATTGATTATTGCCTAGTTTATGAATCATATCGATTTTATCACGCCTCTGTCTGTTGACTGTGTGGTGATCAAACATGAAGACTTTTGAGTTGATATTTATGAAGTTTGATTTCGTCCGATTACAAAAGATGCTATTTACATATCATGCTTTTAATTGAATGACATCAATCTACTGTTATGATTATAATTGGTCAATGATAATTACGACTATACCTGTGAACTGTTTGAAACTCAGCAAACGAAGTTTATGGCTGGATTCTATGGATACAGTTATGCATGAAATCGTGACAGTTTTCTATATTGGCTATGGATTGAATGATATGCAAATCAGTAATGATTGTTTGTATTTTATACGATTTGGTTTATCATTGATTGCATTTATGAAACAGTCTTGTTGAGATTTGATTTGATTTTATGTCAATTGGAAAAACAGAGTATTCTTACTCTGTCCCGATTTGCATTCTTTTTAATTTGGTTTTAATTTAAAAAATAATTGAATCATTAGTAATTAGTTTTGGATTTGATTCTATTTGATTATATCTAGTTCTGTTAGCTATTTTTGACTAGCTATAGAATCAGATGATTCTGTAGCTGAGTCTGTAAAGTCATTTTTTTTATTGTTTTTCTAATAAAACATCCTTCTAATTTGATCTTTGTATTCTATTGCAGGCAAATTCAAATTGGAAATAGATATCATGAGCAGTTAGGAGATGATCTACAGATTTTACTTGCATTTTGTTTCCTTAGTTTAGGAGATTTTGGGATATTTCCCTAGATTTTGTAAAACAATTTGCTATTATTCACAAGGATGTTTTACCTTGTGAGAAACCTATATAAACCTATGGTTTTGTAATAATCTATCATCCTCAGTTGTGGGAGAACAATGATATGTAATTCTGATACAAACTGGAGCAGAATTGGTGTTTTGTCATAGCTTTTGCTTTTCAATATATCAACACTTTGTTTCAAGTTTTGTATATCATTTTGTTTATGGTTTAGTATTACTTTGCTATCTAAATCAAATGCAAATGATATAATTCCTTTACTGTCATACATATCTTGTTGCTTCCAAAGAGATAAAGAACATAACAGTTGTTGATTCATTTTATGAATGATAACTTTTTCTTCTTCGTAGGTTGAATTGTTATATAAGTTTTCTGCACAATAGGTTTCCCTTTTGCAGGAGATTTATCATCAGAAAATTGCTATGATTTTCTTTTATGTCTTGTTTGTCCTGTAACATACTTCAAGAGGTAGCATAGCTGATCGTTTACGAGAATCTTAAGGACGAAACGGTGTGAATTTCTTCCTCCAACCAGCTTAAGAAGCAATCTTACACAGGGTAGACCTGGAGCGTTTCCAGGTCAATTAGTTAGTTGTTTACTGTTTCAATTAAGTAGTTTAATTTAGATATAATTTTAGTTAGATTTATATTGCATTGTTTAATTTCAGTAATATATATTAGATTGTTTAATTTCAGTTAGCTTTCTTTCTTTTTCATAAATACAAAAATCAAAAAAGAGATCCTTGGCTGTCTCCGAGCAGCGAACACATGAGTTTTGCAGGTTTTAATTAAATCTGTAGGTTGTCCATAGTGTATATTTGTGAATAAAGAATGATCATAGCTGATAATTAGATAGTTGATTTGAGTTATTATAATCATAATTAGTACCTTGTATATATAATAGCTAGTAGTTTATAGTTAGAATAGTGTAGTTAGTTTAGTTTGTTTTATTAGTTTCTAGTTTCCTTTAGATTTCTTAGCTCAGATCATTTCTCTTTGGTTTCCATACGAGACCTTAGAGCGGCCAACGGAGCCGTTAAAATCGTCAGGGTGGTTCATTCCAAACGACTTGGGTTATTTAGACAACCCCGGAGCGATTCCACTCTCCCAGTTGACGGACGGTCAATTTCGCCCGTCAACAACTCTACAAAAAATGCATGAAAGAATAATGAATATCTGATTAATGAAAAGATTGTACAATGAGAAATGCACTCTTTTATGTTCACTTGAATTGAGGATTTGACAATTTATCATAAACAGTAAAAGCAATCAAAGTGTAAGAAGATGGTGTAATGGTATTAGAACAATTTCTTGTATATTGTTTTATTGGATTTTCAAGCATAATTTTACAAATGAATGTCAATGAATGGAATGGTAATGAGACACTTCAATATCCAATCTCTTAATTATTCAAATCTGGGTGCAATTGGTCAAAGAGAATTTGTATTTTTAATGGAATGTTGAGCATGAAGAAATCACTTTCTTATGCATGCATAAAGATGTATTAAAACAAAACCTAAGAAATCAATTTTGATGAATGCACATGTTTAATTCTTATTTATTTTTTATGAAAGAAATGAAAACACGTATTTATGTATGAAACTTTTGTTTTGTTTTATTTCTAGAAACACACAAAAGACAATCTAAAAACTAATGAAATTGTTGTCAACTAGCAGGACTTTGACCAACAATAAAGAGGGTGCAAACTAGGAAAATTTGTGATGTGATATGAGGGATGAAAGCATGGCTAAGAGACTGGGTGAAATCACAGTGGGGTGAAAGCATTGTGATGAAATTTCAATGAATATGATAGGGGGTATGACTTTGTTTTAAAAGGAGATTGAGAAAAAGTATGCAACAATGATATTAAAACCTGATTTATGCACACATTATTGTCATGTTGGGGTGATTTAATATGTGTATATGTTATAATCAGTTTGCACAATGGATTAAATTGTTGGTTATAAGTTCTAATAATTGAAAGAACATGTTTATGGTGGAATGAGAAAGTTGTGAAATCCCTCTATTACGCATAAGAAAAGTCGAAGCACAAAAGGTAATTTTTTATTTGTTTGCATTAAGAATTTAACATCAACACATGATCATGAAATCACCTATTCACTACATCATAATTAAATAAATACCCATTACCCATCATGTAAATCACTAATGACACATTCAATGAATCAACGAAGGATAGCGACACATAAACATAGATAGCATAGCATATTAGCACATCATAAAAACTTGAAGCTAATTACAACAACATTCAATCAGATAAAGATTATAAAATGACTACTCGCCCAACCTACCCTGCAAGGTTAGGACCTCCAAGACACATAAGCAATCATATTCCACAATTACACCTGGCGTGTGAGAAATCATTTGCATAACACATCATAGACCACAATAAATCCAAGGTGCAAAAGAAATCATCAATTATATTCGTGGAACAAATCCCAATCACGATATGCAAACATTTGTCATAATAAATTTCATTTCATGTAAGAAGACTAAAATCTACAACCATCATTCATGACATTAAATTCCATTCATGCAAGAAGTCCAATATCTAAAAATCATACATTACATTATATTTAAGTGCACGCAGGGAGTCTAATTCCTCAACTAGTCATACATCACATTATTGAATTGCACACGGGCATTATATTCAATTAATCCATCCTTTACACATCAACAATTCAAGACGCATGAGATATTGACTTTATTTCACAAGGCACAAGAGAATATATTTAATAAATCAACCCTATGACAAAATTATTCTAAGGGAGCAAGTAAAAACAACTTTATTTTTCAAGATGCGCGCGTTATCTAATTACCAAATTAGGCTTAAATCAACATCAATCAAAGCGCGCAGTTAATCTTAAATACTCAATTAAACCTATATCATCATTATTATTTTTTTGTTTGCTAGTTTGTTTGTGACATGAAAGACTAGCCTATGGCTAAGAAACCACGACTCAGCGGCATCTAAGCCATCAAAATCACTCGGGGATCGCACCCAGCTTGAACCACACCAACCCTTAACATGGTTGGATTTTTTTTCCCCGTGGGTTTTGAACCGATGAATTTAACAACGCAAAGTGCCTTAACAACAGACTCTGTCACCGACTGTCATATACCTCAGGAACCTATATCATCATTATTCAATGCATGAAAATAATTTAATTATTTAGTGTGACGTAATTCATGGCACATGGTAATCATCTATTTTTATAGGTGCAAGAGATCATGTAAGATTAGTCAATCCTATGTCCTTCATTTTTCTATAAATGTTCAGAAAATAATTACTTTAGAATTCAAATTATAATAATAAATAGGACCAAAACATAAGGTTTTGTTTTTTTAAAAGGGGGTGAATCCCAATTTAGAGTAGTATGAAGTAGCTAGGAAAATCAAGTAATTGTGGGAAGGTTAAACCATAATATCTCAATTAACCTTATGGAGAACAAGATTTAAGCAATAATTCCACACATTACATTTATGCAAGTCTAGAATAATAATAAAATCATCAAGGACTTTTTGGAAAGGAGTATGTTAATCCTTTAACCAATTTATTACTACTGTCAACATTTGTACAAGGAATAAAGGAGTTAGCTCCTAGTTAACCTAAAAGGGGGTCAAGTAAGATAAGGATGAAATATCGACCCAATTATGCATGATTAAGGATAGAGTTTAAAATATTAAAGCTAATAACAAGTTCATGGATTCATTCCTGAATTTTTATCATCGGATGATTATTAGTAATTAATGATAATTAATTAATAATGTTTAAATAATTAAGGACTATTAAATAATGATTTGGTTACCTAATTAATGACTTTAATATACATATTATCTTGGATTAAAGTATCAATGATGGCATTAATAGGTCACACATATGTGATAACTATTTATCATCCATGCAAAAGTATGGGCGATAAATGAAGGATTGTTTAATGGTAATTCGTTTAATGGTAATCTAATCATCTGATCTATAAATTTTATTTTATAATTAATATAGAAAAACCTCTGATCTAAATTTTTTATAATTAATTTAAGAAAATTTGCATGCATAGAATATGTCGCAACAGTTTGGATTCTAGCACTTAAATGTTAAGACTCATTCTAATAATTCAAGCTTCATAATATAGGAATATTTGTTGAGGGTAATGAGTACTGTTAAAAATGAAGAGTTTTCCAGGTCATGAGACAACTCTCGCCAGGTGCCAAGGAGGGAGCCCATGAAGGGGAAACATTTTGCACAAAGCTCGACAGTAGTGTACTAATAAAATCATGAGTGATTCAAGCTGGAGGAGAGGTAGTCTCTCCCATATTGAGCACAAGGAAAGGAGGGAGAATTCCACCCAAAAAAAATCCCTCCTCGCAAATTCACACTCTAAATCACTCAACTCCCCTCCCGCCCTCGCTAAAAGATAAATAGATTTTTTTTTTAAATAAAATCAGGAATAGAGACATTGTACCACACTGAAGACTCTCAGAATTTGAGGAAGAAATACTAGGGATTTGAGCAGGTGTGCACTTCCTTCTGAGGGACCTAGGAAAAACCCAAGACAAAGAGGGTGCTCTCCTATCACACACACAGGTACGAAATTTAGACTTTCAAGGAACCGTTGAAGTTGTCTACCCGTGCGTTCATCACCCCAAAAGGGATCTTGGTGGACATAAATTGACTCACACCCAACGAATTTATAGCAAAAGGGACAGGATTTAAACCAAGGAAAACTGCCACCCATACATAGGTCGCGATAAGAGGCTCTCTGCTTCTAGGGAAAGGTTAAAACCAAATCCGAAATTATAATCCACACATAGAGAAATGCCCCAACGATTTCTCCCAGACTTTCATCAACAGGAGGAACCTCATATCATTTTTACCTTAAAACTGGGCTTGGAGAAGGACAGTGTAACACAACATAGAATTCTCAGAAATTGACTCGTTCGGCGGTTGAAGGGTTATTCATATCTTTAGGGAAAACTCAACCCAGAGAATAGAGGACCAAAAATCCTTCTATTATACCACAACCCGTACCACCCAACAACGCATAAATATTAACCAAAAAATTCTAGAATTCAATTGAGTTTGGTAGTAGTCATCGAGAGTTTTTTTTCCGGTAATTACATGAATGACCAGCAACATGAAAGTAGAATTCAACATACTAAAAAGGGATATCAAAAAACAATAAAAAGGCGAAGCTAGGATTGCCTTCTTTAACATGCAACCATCGGGGGATTTACAATTATTTCGATAGAGAAGATTTTACTACAGTTGCGGTGAGGATAAAAAAAAACTATGCAGTCATAATTGAATATTATTACCATTAAATCCATTGAGAAAAAAATCAACATCAGAATTGCGGAAAATAAAATAAATCTACATATGTGATCAATCTATTACAACTCAACTTAATGAGATTATTGTCATCGATGAAACTGGGCATGGAGACATTCTTTGGCTATTGGTGATCCTTCTGTCCTTCTACTTGCTAATCGTTGATACTTCACTGATACCTCCTAGATAATTCTAGGGGTACTCTTCTTCCCCCTTATCCCCCCGATCCGCAAAGAAGCCATGCACAACCACAACCAGAATACTCTAGCTCCTAGCTCACCTCGCAAGGTTGAGATACCACTCTCCTTCTCAAGTTGGGTATCCCAACTCTCACAATTAAAATCATTCAAAGACAATTATGGCAGCATAACATTACGCATACCAGTCATGATCCATTCCTCTTCTAAGCCATTACTTTTATAGAGTTTTTCTTAGTGACCTCTTTGCATTTGCACGTTTAATTCATTTTATTAAAAATTAATTAGGAAACACTCTCCCCCATACACTTATCACCTGATCCTTTAGTTTCACTATAAATTCACTTATTTAATTTAATTAAATTTCAATTTCCCTCACCCATCCTACAAGCGCTCCTAAAAACACTCATCGTTATCCCTTTATTCCCTCTATTTCATTTTTAATGACTGACACCTTTCTAAAACTTAGTTGTGTTTCATTTAGGAAAGTTCTTTAGTTAGACTAGACTAAATTCCATTCTATGTTTCCACGTTCCTTTTTACAGTCATTCCATTTCTTGTCTTAGTTCCAATTTAGCATGTCTTGCACATAATCAGTAATTAAAATTTTAGATAAAATATTTCTCTTTTAATTCTTAACTTGTTTTTTCTTCATCCCCTTTTATTAATTGATTATTTATTTTTTAGTCTTCTTACCCTATTTAGACCTAGGCTTAGAATTTTCAAGGATATTTTACAATTTATAAAATTTACTCATTTAATATTTATTTTAAGGCCGACCATGTCAAAACAATTATTGTTTTCTAGGCACCTAGGTTCATTGACTCACCTTTATTAAAATTGCAACGTTTCCTTCAAGATGCACTATGTGCTCCAAGGGTGCCACTTGCCTTTATTCATGTTTTAATTATGTGATGTTCCCTTCAAGACGCACTATGTGCTCCAAGGGTGTCACTTTCCTTTGATTGATTTTGGTAGTTTTCCAAACCTTGGAGTCAATACTCCATCAGGCGACCTTTTGAGAGACTAAAGGCCTCTAAGGAATAAGGACCATGCCTTATTGCATGCCCCTTAGAATCTTTGTGAATGACTATCTCAGTCTTCCCTCACGACATCATGGATCACTCGAACTAGGTAATCGTTAACCTACAATTCAAACCACGACGGGAGTGCTAGTAGGTTGTGGTAGGGAAAATTCCACACCTCTCCCTCAATACCCAGTTGTTGTGCATGGCCCATTTACTCCTTATGTGAGTCTGATTATCAAGCAATCATCAGCCTGCATCCATCAATGAAACACTGTCAATGATCCATAAACAAGATCATAATATACCCGATCATATGTCACATATGCATAAATAAAAATACCCAAACCATAAACTGTCCACTCCGTGACTAGATCTAGAGTCCAAGGAGGTCCATTGATGGCATCACATCCTTAATATGCCAAGAAACCTGCAGAATCAAGAGAAACCGATCAATAGCACCTATCTATACATAGATATCAAATAACATAACATCATAATCCAACAACATCATCATCTAAATCCATAAGTGAGAGAGACAACCATATACAAAACCGGATCACTTGCACGCAAGTGTCCTCAAAGGATAAGTCAAATCATGTGTGCACAAGAGAGAGATGTTACATACACCCCCTCTTGTTCTAAACTTTGTCCCGAATTTTCATAGTATATATGTGCAGTAAATAAAGAATCTGACAAAATCTAAATGTCTAACTATATAACAAAAATGTAAAGTGTTGGTGCATATCATATGCGTCCTCCCAGGTAGTCGAGTGTGGACTATAATTTTCCCACTGGACCTTGACCTGATCGAATTTTCGATGTCGTAGTTGTCAAATGTGAGGGTCCAAAATGTGGATTGGCTCCACCATGAGTGCACCCTTGTCAAACACCCGCAAGGAACTCATGTCAATCACATGTGTAGGATCACTAACATAATGTCACATAACATATACAAATAAGCATGCATATGCCTCCAAGAATGAGGCAAGGCTAGTCAATAGGCCACAGGTTACTTCCTTACACAACTTTGAAAGGTCCCACTGCCCAGGAGAGAGTTTACCACTCCTTACAAACTTAATCAAACTCTGGTGGGGTTTCACTTACAAGAAAACTCAGTCTCCAACTTCATAGTCGTAGTCAACGCGATGCGTATCAACATAACTCTTTTGTTGATCTTTCACTTCTTTAATCCTTTGTCTTATCATTTTCATTTGCTCTTCCATTTCTTGGATTACTTCTGGTCCTACCAAGACCCTATCCTCAATCCGATCCAAATCCAAAGGCATCTGACATGGTCATCCGTAAAGAAACTCAAATGGTGCCATCTTAATGGTGCTTTGATAGTTGTTGTCGTATGCAACTCTACCAGTGGCAAGAAATCTTCCCAACACTTTTTTGGTCCATCATGTACATACACAACATATCTTCCAAGATTTGGTTTGTTATTTATGTCTTCCCATCTTTCTCCGGGTGATAGACGATACTAAAGTTAATTTGGCTTCACAAGGCCTCTTGGAAACTAGTCCAAAATTGTCCTATAAACATCGATCCTCGATTAGATATGATCCTCTTTGGCAATCCATGCAATCTCATAATCTCACTGATGAAAATTATACCTATGTTTGGCACCTAATACATTGTACACACAGGGATAAAATGTGCACTCTTCATCAGAGTGTCAATTACCATGAAAATAGATTTCTGCCTCCTAGCCATCAATGATAATCCCACAATAAAGTCCATCAAAATGAACTGCCATTTCGATTCTGGAATAGCATGTGGTTGTAGTAATCCTGTTGGATGTCTATGTTCAACCTTTACTTGATGACATTCTAGACATCTCGCCACGTAGTTGACTATGTCCTCCTTCATTCCTCTCCAGAAGAATAAGGGTTTAAGGTCTACCTTCATCTTCATGACTCCTAGATGAGCCATGTACACTTCTCTATGAGCTTCATTTGAGATCAAACTTCTCAACTCGTCATTAGGTGGCATGTAAATCTGGTTATTATATCTCATTAATCCATCATTTTCCATAGTAAATACCTCAAATTTTGGTACCAACATGGTGTCTAGTCTGATATTTTCCTTAACCTCTTTATACCAGTCATCGTCACATTGTATAGTTGGAATATTTTCACGAATATTTGTCTGAAGAGGTATCACCAAAAATATGCGTGGCCTCTGAATCAACGCATTTTCCACTTTGTTCATTGTTCCTTTTATGTAGGTAATCTCAAAATTGCCCCAGCTAAGTAGTTATGACCAACACCTTCGTCGCGCATTCAAGTCACTTTGCATAAAAATGTGCTACAAACCACAGTGGTCTATTTTTAGTTCGAATTTTCATACAATCAAGTAGTGTCTCCACACTCTCAAGGAATACACAATGGCCAATACATCCAAATCGTGTGTCATGTAGTTCTCCTCATGCTTTCTTAACTTCCTTGAGATGCAAGAGATCACTCGAATGTCTTGCATCAAGAATCTGCGTAAGCCTTCCTGGGATGCATCTATGCATAATAAGAAGTCCTTGTCCATGTCAGGGACTTTTAGTATTAACGTTGTCTTCAAAATCTCGTTGAGCCTTAAAAATGATTCCACGCATTTCTCGGTCCATAAAAACTTCTTATTTTTCTTCTCCAATTCCAGAATCGGATTTTCTATCTTCGAAAAACCATTGACGAACTGTCGATAATATCCAGCTAAACCCATGAACCTACGTACTTATGATATGTTCATCAGTGTATACCACTCCATAATAGTCTCTACCTTCATTGGATCCACAATGATACCTTTATCGAAGATAACATGCCCTAAATAATGAATCCTTGATTGATAAAAAGAGCATTTTGATAGCTTCTCGTATAATTTGTTCTCTCGTAAACATTGTAGTACCAAGAAAAAATGTTTGTCATGTTATTCCATCGTCCAAGAATATATCAAGATGTCTTCAATGAATACTTGAACACAATTTTCCAAGTATTCGTAGAACACCCCATTCATCAAGCTCATGAATACCTTGGGGCTTTTCTCAGTCCAAACAGTAAAATGATGAACTCGTAATGTCCAAACCTCATCTTGAATGTGGTGCTAGGAATGTCTTCCTCCTTGATCCGTAATAGATGGTATCTCGATATCAAGTCAATCTTCAAAAACACTGTCATGCCTTTAATTTTATCAAACAAATCGTTTATTCTTGGCAATGGATATTGGTTCTTGATCATTGCCTTGTTCATTTGACAGTAGTTAATACAAAGTCGCCATGACCCATCCTTATTTCGTATGAAAATAATAGGCGCACGCCAAGGTGATGCACTTGGACATATAAGTCCTAGGTCCAACAACTCCTTCAGTTGCATTTTCAACTCCTCTAACTCAGGGGTTGACATCCGATAAGGCGTTCTTGCTATCGGTTCAGTTCTAGTTTTTAAGTCAATGGTAAATTCCAACTCTCTTTTGGGTAGAAACCTAGTAATTCTTTTGGGAACACACCCACAAACACTCGTACTGCTGGAAGATTTTCTAATCCTTCCACCTCGCCCTTGTCATTCAGTGCTAGGATTGCATATAGCTCGCATCCTTACACATGCTCTCCTGTAGTACCTAGCTCTATCCAAAACCAAAAGTTTGGTCCATAATGGTGCATGGCTTCTCGAGCACAGTGGACCAGTCCTCAGCCTCGAGGTTATTCACTTCTATGTGAATCCTATGGGTCTTTCCCAAATATCCAACTATAGAGGGTTTCGTTGATCAGGCCACTCTAGCCCTCTCAACTGGAAATTCTCGCTAGTAATGTGTCTCTCCACCTGTCCAACATCCAGTCTTCAGTCCAATACTCCTGGTTATTGAAGTAGAAGTTGTTGGCCTACCAACCTGAGATCTTGGTATATTCTGCTGAACTGGCCTAACTGTTATTGTTGCGGGAAATATTGTTTCGATCCATATGTCGTCTTCTCGTCGAACTTGCAGGAGTCATGCCCTATTCCTCACTGTCATCTTTTCCTCATCTATGAGGGCTTCTTGGACTGCATCATGTAACTCCTGAGGCATTAGGATCCTCACCTTTGTACGAATGTTGGAGTGAAGGACGAACACAACTTGTTGACCTTCAACTTCTTCGTGTTCATATGCAGAGCACACCGAAGTAGATCCCTAAATATGGCCTCATACTTTGGCACAATATGACCACCTTGTCTTAAGGTGTTGAACTCATTGAGTTGGTGCTCAATGAATTCCTTTGAAAAATACCTCTCTCGGAACCGTTCCTCGAAAATTTTCCATGACATGTCTCTGGCGGCCATATTTAGTTGAGGTAGTGATGCAGGAGAATCGTACAAAGCCAAAGCATGTGCCTAGCCAAAGGAACAGTTGGACGTGCAGATGAAAAAAGGACACGTCTTTATGAAAACATTTTGAATTTTGAAATCTGAAGCATTAATGTAATAGCTAGGAGAAGCGTACTTACATTTATGTCTTGGAGATATGAACAGATCTGGAGAAATTACTCTCATCTGCCGGATGTAATAGGAATTTAAGTCCGTTAATGTAAAGTAGGTAGATATGAATGTTAGATTAGACAGTTTAGAAGTGTAGGAGGGAAAACGGATGATAGACACCCTCACCCTTGTATCATGGTATGATTATCATCATTCAGATTGGATAAGTTGTAGAGTTGTAGCACAGAGCTATAGAGAAGAACCCATGTACAGGAGCACTTGAGTTAATATATGAAACTTTGACTCAATTTTCATGGTGTTATGATGCTTACTGTTTACATTAGTTAAATGGTATGTTTATAGCTGTTTTGTTTCTTTGTTATGCATTTATTCCAATGTTGTATTGTGTGTATGACTTCATGTTGAGTGTATGAAGTCTGAGAGAGGAGAAGAATGAGTTTCGATTGTTTCTCTTATTGAGAATTCCTACAAAGAGTGCAGTGAACGTCCGCAAGGTGTGCATTGACGAGGATTTGAGTTTTATCTCATAAATCTCAGGAGAGATATCGTTGTTCTCATAACCAGCAGAAGTGCAGATGAGGCACAGAGTCATGCAAGGTGTGCATAGGCTGGTTGAAGCCTTAGAACTTATCAAATAAGGTGAAGGTTTAAGAACTACTGTTGCAAATAGTGCACAGGGTTGAAGACTCAAATAACCAGAGGTTATTTGAAAGTTGTCGCAAGGAGTGCGAGCAGGATTCCTTTTGGGGCTTGAGTTTGCAAGTGAGAGCTCAAGAGGGATAGCACCTTTGAAGTGTTCAAAGGAAGGCGGAGATCGAAATCATCTCGCAAAAGTCAAGTTCAGGTGGAAGGACTCCAATTCATTTTGGCCAGAGGTCCTTGAAGAAGAGTGAATGAACAGTGAAATTTCTTCGTGGAAGAAGTGCCAAAAATCTCGTGGACCGTTGGATCTCGTAGATCTGTGAGAAGGTTAAGGATGAGTGTCTTTTAGCATTCAGGAGATCAGGAGGAGTAGCAATCATTGGATGAGAAGAAATAGGAGTTGTTGATTACCCTTTGGAGTGGGATTTCGACATTTTGGCATTTCAGGGTTCGACATTTCGGCAATTTTGATGACAAGGAGTTGGGGCACTTTGTGTTGAAAACCTCAAAGTCATGAAATGTGATGTGTCTTTGGAGTAGGGTTGTGGTCATAGAGGAAGCAATCACATGGATTGAGATTTGGTCAGGGGCTAATTGTCGTGAGCCCATTTCGGCATTTCAGGGTTCGAGAAGTAGAGGAGGTTGTGATTTTGGAATCGAGAGTTTCAAACTCCTGGTTCACAAAATCCAGAAAGATCCAGAGCCATCAGATCAAGGAAGATCTCAGCCGTAGATCACATGGGAGGTGAGGCTTTAGGAATTTGGGAATCAGAGTTTCAAAAGGTAAGGAAACTCTCTGCTGTGGATTTTCATGAGCCATGAAATCTTGAAGAGCGAAAGGAAAATTTCTGAAAGGTTGAGGGACAATAGTCGTTGGGCCCCAATCGGGTTTTGAGACTCAAGAGGTAGAGTTTCATGGTCAACACAACTCCCGAAATAATGAAGAGAGAAAAGTTGAAAGGTGGGTCCCAAGTATCAGTCAGAGGGTATGTGCGGCGGAAGTCAAAGGAGTGGTCAAGGTTTGGGGAAAATCCCGAAAGAACGTAAGCCATTGGATCGAGGTAGGCCCACAACTATCAATCTCACCAAAGGAGGAATTTCAGAGTTTGGGGAATGGAGTGACCAGTGGTTGGGGTCACTGCATTTCAAACTCCTGGTTACTGAAATACCGATACAGCCAGGACCATTGGATTGAGGGAGGCTCATAGTCGTCGATATCATCTAAGGGAGTGATTTCGGGTTTCGGGGTTTGAAGAGTCAAAAGACTCGACTCTCTTGCATTGTTGAGTCGCGAAATGAGAAAAACATCTCTTGTCTTGGCCGGAGGTCATATATGGTGGTCGTGTGGAGGTGAAGACTCATGCATGTTTCACGTTGTGCCGGTGGGGTTTTCATGAAGGACCTATGGATCAGATTCGTGGAGTTCCAGTGAGGGCCCGAAAGAACTATTTCAGTTCTGCAGATTTGAAGAAGATCGATCCTATGTGGATCTTGGCCCAAGGGTCAAGGGTCTACGTCAGTTATGGTATCAAAGCAAAAAATGAATTCTTTGATTTTTGTAGCAAAGAGAAAAGAGGAAAAAATTTCAGCCATGCCACCGAGAATAAGAGATAGGCAAATGCTTGATCCAGTAGTGGAAAGAGAAATGCGTGAGTTATGTGCCAGACTTGATGCTATGGAGACAACACAGAGGCGCACAGTTGATGCTGGGGATATTAGTGAGGCTGAAAGTGAAAATGAAGTTGGAAACGAAGAAGTTGCAGTCGAAGATGCTGCAAAAGAACACCTATTCAGGGTTGTTGCAAGGATAGGTGCCAAAGCAAAAATGGACATTCCCATGTATGAGGGAAACTTAGATGTTGAAGAACTTCTAGACTGGATTAGAGCTCTAGACAAATACTTCGACTATGAGGGTGTCGAGGAAGATAAGAAAGTCAAACATGTTGTTACTAGACTTAAAGGGCATGCAGCACTGTGCTGGGATGAACTGCAGGCTGACAGACATTGCAAGGGAAAGCAGAAAATCAAAATTTGGGATAGAATGGTTGCAAAAATGAAAGCCAAATTTATACCCAGGGATTATCAAATCACTCTGTTTTGGAGGATGCAAAATTTGAGACAGAAGTGGATGTCAGTGAAGGAATACACTGAAGAATTCTATAGGATAAACATCAGAGCAGGTCATTGGGAAAGTGATGATGAAAAATTTGCTAGGTACATGAATGGTCTATGATATGACATTAAAGATGAGATGGGCATGATGACCATTCAAAATGTGGAAGATGCTTATCAGATAGCTCTGAAAGCTGACGAGAAGATGAGAAGGAAGCAAGGTCAAAGAGGCCGAGGTAGAAGTCAAGCTAGAGGCAAAACAATTACCCAAGACAGAACTCAGAAACCTAAAGAAGAGGGGAAGAAACCTCAACCTGAGAGAGGAGGAAGCTCACAAGGAAGGTAGTATGCTGATAGGAATACTTTTCCTCAAGCCAGAGGAAGAGGAAGAGGTAGAGGAGGTGAAGTGAAATGCTTCATCTGTGGAAAAATCGGACATAAATACTATGAGTGTCCAGATGAGAAGAAAGATGGTGGTGAAACTCACATTGCCAAAGCTCAAGGATGGAATGTTGAGGAAGAATACGCTGAGGGCGGAAGATCTTTGATGATGAGGAAATTTCTCTTGAAGCCGAAGAAGGAGGCAGAGAAACCAGCCCAAAGAAACAGTCTATTTCAAACTACTTGCAAAACTAAAGATAGAGTATGCAAGGTCATAATGGACAACGATAGCATAAACAATCTCGTATCTACAGATATGGTAGAAAAGTTGGAGCTAGAGACTGTTGTACATCCAAGCCCATACAAAGTTTCGTGGCTACAAAAAGGACATCAGGTAAATGTCACTAAACAGTGTTTAGTTGAATTTAAAATAGGAGGATATAAAGATGAAATATTATGTGATGTCATTCCCATGGATGTTTGTCATCTATTGCTGGGAATACCATGGAAATATGATATAAACATGGTTCATGATGGGAGAAAGAACATGTACACCCTGGAAAAAAATGGTAGGACTCGCATGTTGATGTCAATTAAGGATAAAGAGGTGAAAGCAGAAATGAGCAACACTATACTTCTCATGAGTGGGAAGGAACTTCTTGATGAGCTTAAGAAGAAAGAAGACACACAATTTATTGTGGTCAGGAAACCCAAAATTGTTTTGACCAATACGAGAATAGATGATTTACCAGAAGAAATCCATGAATTGCTAGGAGAGTTTGTTGATATAGTAGTGGACGAACTACCTTGTTTGTTGCCACCTATCAGGAGTATAAGTCATCATATCGATCTTATACCTGGAGCCAATTTGTTGAACAAAGAAACATATTGGTTGATGCCGCAGGAAAATGAAGAAGTTAAGAGACAGGTCCAGGATTTAATGGACAAAGGATTGATTCGAGAAAGCTTGAGTCCATGCGATGTTCTGATAGTGCTCAGCCCAAAGAAAGATGGAGGTTGGAGAATGTGTATAGACTCAATGGAAATCAATAAGATTACAATAAAATATAGATTTCCACTGCCAAGGATAGACGACTTGATGGATTCCTTGAGTGGAGGGATTTTTTTTTCAAAGATTGATTTGAAAAGTGGGTATCATCAAATTCAAATGAGAGAAGGTGATGAATGGAAGACAACATTCAAGACAAATGAGGGGATGTATGAATGGCTTGTCATGCCATTTGTCTTAACGAATGCACCTAGTACTTTCATGAGGTTGATGAATGAAGTCTTAAAGGATTTCATAGGGAAATTCGTCATTGTATATCTTGACGATATATTAATTTTTAGCAAGATAGAAGCAGAACACTTAAAGCATCTAGTTGCAATAATGGGGAGATTAAAGCAGGAGAAATTGTTGATTAATATGAAGAAATCATCATTTATGAGGACAAAACTCATTTATTTGGGTTTTGTTATCTTTTCAAATGAATTAAAAATGGATCCGGAAAAGATAAAGGCGATTAAGAATTGGCCATCGCCGAAGAGCGTGTTTGAAGTTCAAAGCTTCCATTGTTTGGCTAGCTTCTATAGGAAATTCATCTGAAACTTCAGCAAAATTAATGCACTGATGATGGATACGGTGAAGAAAAGACATAAATATTTTCACTGGATGGAGGAAGCAGAGAAGAGTTTCAATCTGTTGAAGAAGAAGAGCACTAAGCAACCAATTTTGGTTTTGTCAGATTTTAGCAAGACATTCCATGTCAGGTGTGACGTGAGTGGATTTTCAATTGGAGTGGTCTTGAGCCAAGACAATAGGCCGATCGCATATTTTAGTGGAAAACTAAATGAAGCGAAGATTAATTACTCCACATATGACAAAGAATTCTATGCAGTCATACAAGCACTGAAGAAATGGAGACACTATTTGGTTCCCAAGGAGTTTGTTTTGTACAGTGATAATCACGCTTTACAATTCGTGACTTGACAGGAGAAGTTGAACCAAAAACATGCTAGATGGGTTGAATTCATGCAAAATTTTACTTTTGTGATTAAGCATATTTCTGGAACTGCTAACAAAGTTGTTGATGCTTTGAGTAGGAAATGTTTGCTTATGCATGAATTTAGAGTCAAGACTTTGGGTTTTGATAACCTTAAAGAAATGTATAGGGATGATCCAAACTTCAAGGAGGCATATGAGGCATATGAGAATCTAGCTCTCAGGTATAGAAGCCAATGGACTGAATACATGATCCAGGATGGATTATTGTTCAGGGGAAATCAACTATGTATTCCAAAATGCTCCATGAGGGAGAATTTGTTGAAGGAAAAACACAGTGGAGGATTGGCTAGACACTTCAGTCATGACAAGACATTCTCAAATTTGAATAGCTCATATTATTATTGGCCAGGGATGAGAAGAGATGTTAAGAAATTCATGGATAGATGCAGAATTTGCCAGCACACGAAAGGAAAAAGGCAAAACACAAGATTATACCAGCCATTACCCATACCTGAAAGGCCGTGGGACACAGTGAGCATGGATTTCATATTGGGATTGCCAAGGACACAGAGAGGATATGATTCAATCTTTGTGGTAGGCGACAGATTTTCAAAAATGGCACATTTCATACCATGCTAGAAAACCAGTGATGCAACTCATATTGCGAACTTTTTTTTCAAGGAAGTCATCAGTATTCATGGTTTTCCAAAGAGTATTGTGTCTGATCGAGATACTAAGTTTGTAGGGAATTTCTAGAGGACCTTATGGAAGAAGTTGGGGACAAGTTTGTCTTTTAGCTCAGCATTTCATCCTCAGACGGATGGATAGATAGAGGTCGTAAACATGAGCTTGGGAGATTCACTAAGGATCTTAATGACTGAACACCACAGTCAATGGGATCACATTCTGCCACAGGAGGAATTTTCTTACAATGATTCACTCAATAGAAGCACAGGGCAGAGTCCATTCCAGATTGTATATGGAATGCATCCAAGGGGAGTTTCTAAATTGAAAGATTCATAACAAAAGGAATTCAGGAGTGCTAGTGCAGAAGACTTTGCAAAAGGAATGAAGGAGCTTCACAACTGAGTTAAGGAGCAATTGTAGAGTTCAAGTCAAGAATACAAGAGGAGAGTAGATCAACATAGGCGAGAACTTCAATTTGAAGTTGGTGATCTGATTCTTGTGCATTTGAGGAAGGAGAGGTTCCCAAGGGGAACGTATAACAAGTTGAATATGAAAAAGATTGGACCATGCAAGGTCATAAGGAAATTTGGGGAAAACGCATATGAGATTGAATTACCTGATGGGGTCAGAATCTCACCAATATTCAATGTCGTGGATTTGTACCCTTACAGAGATGGAGAAGCAAGAACAGAGGATGAGCAAGAAAAATTTCAATGGACAAGACAAATGCTTGTAGTTGAAAAGCCACAGATGGAAGGCATAATTGACAAGAGGATTAGCAGAAAGACTAGGAGAAAGGAGTATTTTGAATACTTGGTCAAGTGGAAGGGACATCCAGTTGAAGATGCCAGTTGGGAGGATGAAGCAACAATTCAAAAGCATGGACATACCGTGAAAGAACTCATGAATAGGAGTTCATGAAAATTTTCAAGCGAGGGAGTATGATGTAGGAGCATCGTACAAAGCCAAAGCACATGCCTAGCCAAAGGAACAGATGGATGTGCAGATGAAAAAAGGACACGTTTTTATGAAAATGTTTTCAATTTTGAAATCTAAAGCATTAATGCAATAGCTAGGAGAAGTGTACTTACATTTATGTCTTGGAGATATGAATAGATCTAGAGAAATTACTCTCATCTACCGGATGTAATAGGCATTTAAGTCTGTTAATGTAAAGTAGGTATATATGAATGTTAGATTAGATAGTTTAGAAGCATAGGAGGGAAAATGGATGATAGAAACCCTCACCCTTGTATCATGGTATGATTATCATCATTAACATTGGATAAGTTGTAGAGCTACAGCAGAGAGCTGTAGAGAAGAACCCATGTACAGGAGCACTTGAGTTAATATATGAAACTTTGACTCAATTTTCATGGTGTTATGATGCTTACTGTTTACACTAGTTAAATGGTATGTTTACAATTGTTTTGTTTCTTTGTTATGCATTTATTCCAATGATGTATTGTGTGTATGATTTCATGTTGAGTGTATAAAGTCTGAGAGAGGAAAAGAATGAGTTTCAACTGTTTCTCTTCTTGAGAATTCCTGCAAAGAGTGAAGTGAACGTTTGCAAGGTGTGCATTGATGAGGATCTGAGTTTTATCTCAGAAATCTCAGGAGAGATATCATTGTTCTCATAACCAACAGAAGTGTAGGTGAGACACAAAGTCATGCAAGGTGTGTGCAGGCTGGTTGAAGCCTTATAACTTATCAACTAAGGTGAAGGTTGAAGGACTACTGTTGCAAAGAGTGCACAGGGTTGAAGACTCAAATAACCAGAGGTTATTTGAAAGTTGCCGCAAGGAGTGCGAGCAGGATTTCTTTTGGGGATTGAGTTTGCAAGTGAGAGATTAGGAGGGATAGCACCTTTGAAGTGTTCAAAGGAAGGCAGAGATTGAAATCATCTCGCAGAAGTCAAGTTCGGGTGGAAGGACGCCAAGTCATTTTGGCTAGAGGTCCTTGAAGAAGAGTGAACGAACGGTGAAATTTCTTCATGGAAGAAGTGTCGAAAATCCCATGGACCGTTGGATCTCGTAGATCTGTGAGAAGGTTAAGGCTGAGTTTCTTTTAGCATTCAGGAGCTCAGGAGGAGTAGTGACCATTGGATGAGAAGCAACAAGACCTGTTGATTCCCCTTTAGAGTGGGATTTCAACATTTTCGCATTTCGGGGTTTGGCATTTTGGCAATTCCGATGACAAGGATCCGGGGAAATTTGTGTTGAAAACCCCGAAGTCACGAAACACGATGTGTCTTTGGAGTAGGGCTACGGTCACGAAGGAAGCAGTCACATGTTCCGAGATTTGGTAAGGGGCTAATCGTCGTTGAGCCCATTTCATCATTTCAGCATTTCGGGGTTCGGGAAGTAGAGGAGGCTGTGATTTTGGAATCGAGAGTTTCAACCTCCCAATTCATGAAATCTAGAAAGATCTAGAGCCATCGGATCGAGGATGATCTCATTCATAGATCACGTGGGAGGTGAGGCTTCGAGAATTTGGGAATAGGAGTTTCAAAAGGTAAGGAAACTCTCTGCTGTGGATTTTCACGAGTCGCGAAATCCCGAAGAGTGAAAGGAAAAATTCCTGAAAGGTTGAGGGACAATAGTCGTTGATCCCCAATTGGGTTTCGGGGTTTCGGGACTCAAGAGGTAGAGTTTCATGGTCAACACAACTCCCGAAATCATGAAGAGAGAAACGCCGAAAGGTGGGTCCCAAGTATCAGTCAGAGGGTACGTGTGGTGGAAGTCAAAGGAGTGGTCAAGGTTCAGGGAAAATATCGAAAGAACCTAAGCCTTTGGATCGAGGTAGGCCCACAACCGTCGATCTTGCCAAAGGAGGAATTTTGGAGTTCGGGGAATGGAGTGACCAGTGGTTGGGGTTGCTGCATTTCAAACTCCCAGTTACCAAAATCCTGATACATCGAGGACCATTGGATCGAGGGAGGCTCATAGCCATCGATCTCATCTAAGGGAGCGATTTCGGGTTTTGGTGTTTGAAGAGTCAAAAGACTCGACTCTCTTGCATCGTTGAGTCGCGAAATGCAAAAAATGTCTCTTGGCTTGGTCGGAGATCATATCTGGTTGTCATGTAGAGGTGAAGACTCATGCCTAGTGCATGTTGTGCAAGTGGGGTTTTTGTGAAGGACCTATGGATCGGGTTCGTGGGGTTCCAATGAGGGCCCGAAAGAACTATTTCAGTTCTACGGATTCGAAGAAGATCAATCCTGTGCGGATATTGGCCTGAGGGTCGAGGGTTTTCGTTAGTTGAATTTGTTTTGTAGGAGCATCAGGGAGGAGCATCTTCCACCATAGAAGAGAGCTCCCCCTTCAGCTGAAAGACTGTTATGTAGACCTTCATGTTGGGGGTGTAAACATGAGGTGTGAAGCACATCACCATGTTCTCTAACCATGCCTCGATGGCTGCATTGTCCATGGAACCCAAGAATTTGGGAAACTTGACCTTCTCGAGTTCCCTGTGAACACTACTAGTACCAGTTGGGGCACGTTGTGAACACTCGGGGGGGTACAAGCACCCTGGCCTCATCTATATCTAGTTGGTAATAAAGGCCTCTGAATTTTCCCTAGAAGGACCTTATCATACCATCCACATCCCTTACAACAATCAGATCCTTCCCAAAGACTTGTTCTTCCCCTTGGGGGTTAGACCTAAGGAGTGGGTGCTTCTGGAGGCATCACACCTCCTCCCCTAACACCAAGTCGTCTACCTCCACGGCGTACTCTATCCAGGATTACCGTAGGGACAAATTCAAATTTTAATTTATCGATAAATCATTTCCCAAAGTATCGTACAGAGGAAGACGTGACGATCCATAGCCGCAGGGTTGAACCCTCTCTGATACCATATGTGATATCCCTCTGTTACATCTAAGAAAATTCGAAGCACAAAAGGTAAATAATTTATTTATTTTTCATTAAGAATTTAACATCAACACATGATCATGACAACACCTATTCACTACATCATAATTAAAGCAGTACCTGTTACTCATCATGGAAATCACTAACGACACATTCAATGCGTCAATGAAGGATACCGACACATAAACATAAATAACGTAGCAGATTAGCACATCATAAAATCTTGAAGAAAATTACAACAACATTCAATCAGATAAAGATTATAAAATGACTACCCGCCCAACCTACCCTGCAAGGTTAGGACCTCCATGACACATAAAAAACACTCAAGCCCAGGTTCCAATTGATTTTAATCATTTAAGGTCTCAGGGCTGGCGACTATTCTGAGGAACAAGGAGGTGTCTACATCCCACTAACATAATCAATTCCAAACTAACTATGCTAAATCAACAACATCAACGATAATCAATTTCATCAATCCATCAATCCTATTCCACAATTACACCTAACGCATGAGTAATCATTCGCATATCACATCATAGAACACAATAAATCCAAGGCATAAAATAAATCAGCAGTTATATTTGTGGCGCAAATCCCAATCACAATATGAAAACATCCATCATAATAAATTTCATTTCACGTAAGAAGACTAAAATATAAAACCAACATTCATGAAATCAAATTCCATTTGCGCGAGAAGTCTAATATCTGAACATCATACATTACATTATATTTCAGTGTGCGCAAGGAGTCTAATTCCTCAACTAGTCATACATCACATTATTGAATTGTGAGCGAGCATTCTATTCAATTAATTCATCCTTTACACATCAACAATTCAAGACGCATGAGATATTGACTTTATATCCTTTACACATCAACAATTCAAGACGCATGAGATATTGACTTTATTTCTCAAGGCACAAGAGAATATATTTAATAAATCAACCCTATGAAAATATTATTTTGAGAGCGCAAGTAAAAACAACTTTATTTTTCAAGATGTGTGCGTGATCTAATTACCGAATTAAGCTCAAATCAACATCAATCAATGCACATGGTTAATCTTAACTACTTAATTAAACCTATATCATCATTATTCAATGCGCACAAATAATTTAATTATTTATTCCGATGTAATCCATGGCGCATGGTAATCATCTATTTTTACAGGCGCAAAAGATCATGTAAGCTTGGTCAATCCTATGTCCTTGCTTTTTGGAAAGGAGTATGTTAATCCTTTAACCAAGTTATTACTACCGTCAACATTTGTACAAGGAATAAAGGAGTTAGCTCCTAGTTAACCTNNCAGGGACTCAAGTAAGATAAGAATGAAATCTCGTCCCAGTTATGCATGATTAAGGATAAAGGTTAAAAATTTCAAGCTAATAACAAGTTCATGAATTCATTCTTGAATTTTTATCATCAAATGGTTATTAGTAATTAATGATAATTACTTAATAATATTAAGTAATTAATGATAATTAATTAATAATATTAAGTAATTAATGATAATTAATTAATAGCGTTTAAATAATTAAGGACTATTAAATAATGATTTGGTTACCTAATTAATGACTTTAATATACATCCCGTCTTGGATTAAAGTATCAATGATGGCATTAATAGGTCACACATATGAGATAACTATTTATCGTCCATGAAAAAGTATGGGCTATAAATGAAGGATCATTTAATGGTAATCTAACCATCTGATCTAAAAATGTATGATGGGCTAATCATACAATTTATTTTTTTTAATTAATATAGAAAAACATCTGATCTAAAAATTGTATAATTGATTTAAGAAACTTTGCATGCATAGAATATGTCATAATAGTTTGGATTCTAGCACTTAAATGTTAAGAATCATTCTTATCATTCAAGCTTCATAATATAGGAATCTTTGTTGAGGGTAGTGAGTATTGTTAAAAATGAGGAGTTTACCAGGTCACGGGACAACTCTCGCCAGGTGCCAAGGAGGGAGCCCACAAAGGGGAAACATTGTGCACAAAGATTGACAGTAGTGTACTAACAAAATCATGAGTGATTCAAGTTGTAGGAGAGGTAGTCTCACCCATCCTAAGAACAAAGCAAGGAGGGATTATCCCACCCAAACCAAATCCCTCCCCACAGATGCATGCTCTAAATCATTCAAATCCCCTCCCGCCCTCGCTAAAAGATAAATAAATAAAAATAAATAAATAAAATCGAGAAAAGTGACAAAGCACCATGCAGAAGACTCTCAGAATTCGAGGAAGAAATACTAGGGGTCCACGCAGGTGCTCCCTTCCTTCCGAGTGACCTAGGAACAACCCAGGATAGAGAGGGCGTTCTCCTATCGCACACACATGTATGAAATTTAGTTTTTTAAGGAACTGTTGAGGTTGTTTGCCTGCACATTTGTCACCCCAAAAGGGCTCTTGGTGGAAATAAATCGACTCACATCCAACAAATTAACAAAAAAAAGGGATAGATTTTTAAACAAGGAAAAATGCCATGCATATAGAGGTAGTGATAAGAGGCTCTATGCTTCTAGGGCTGGGTTAAAACCCAATCTGAAATTATAAGCCACACACAGAGAAATGCCCCAACAATTTCTCCCAGACTTTCATCAACAAGAGGAACCTTCGATCATTTTTCCCTTAAAACCAAGCTTGGAGCTAGATAATGTAACGCAACACGGAAATATCGTAAATTGACTTGTTTGGAGTTCGAAGGGTGATTCAGATATTTAGGTAAAAACTCAATCCAAATCATAGAGAACCAGAAATCCTTTCGTTATACCACAGTGTGTACCAGGCAACAACCCAAAAATATTAACCAGAAAATTCTAGAAGTCAATTGAGTTTGTTGACAATCATCGAGAGTTTTTTTCTTTTGGTAATTACATGAATGACTAGAAGCATGCAAGTAGAATCCAACAGACTGAAAAGGGAAATCAACAAACAATAAAAAAAGAGAAGCAAGGATTTCATTCTTTAACATGCAACCATCAAGGGATTTACAATTATTTCGATAGCAGAGATTATACTACAGTTGTGACGAGGATAAAAAAAACTATGTAGTCATAATTAAATCTTGTTACCATTAAATCCATTGAGAAAACAATCAACATCATAGTTGTGGCAAATAAAATAAATTTACACATGTGATCAAACTATTACAATTCAACTTAATGAGATTACTGTCGCCGACAAAACTAGGCATGGAGATGTTCTTCGACTACTATAGATCCTTCTGTCCTTCTTGCTAATCATTGATACTTCACCGGTACCTCCCATCCAATGATAGGGGTACTCTTCTTCAGCCTTATCCCCTCGAGCCACAAAGGGGCCCTACAAAACCACAACCAGAATACTCTAGCTCACATCTCGCCTCACAAGGTAGAGCTACCACTCTCCTTCTCGAGCTAGGTATCCCAACTCTGACAAGTAAAATCAATCAAAGAAAATTATGGCAGCATAACATTACGCATACCAGTCGT
>CBVK0101317321.1:212-14741 GCA_900067695.1 Picea abies | reverse complement strand
TCCTTTTAATCACTAAAAATATGGAAAATTATGTATTAACCACATATGATAAATAACAAGAGATAATGGAGGTTTATGGTGTAATTAGGGATATATTATTGACTAAATACGGGGAGAAGGTGTAATGATGAGTGTGTTTTTATGGATAAAATATGACAAAATTGGATCCCAACATCCCTTACATCGTCAAGAATAAGTCCAATAAATAAAATTATTATTTGACAACCTTGGATGGGAGAAAGATTCCATTACTAGTGGATGGATCTCTTCTCCAACCTTATGTTCAGGTCACATGACTTATTCATGGCCCAGGGCCCAGGTAAGTAGGTAGGTCATCTTTCTTTCCTTGCATTTGTATATTGAATTCTCATATTAGTATAGATTCATTTCATTTTTCTCTACTTTCATTTTGATTTCATGCTTAGTTTAGAAATTGTTTAAAAACATAAAGTCAAAATTTTCTTTTCTAGATTAGTTTCCATTTCAATTTTTATGTATATGGACGAAGGGTGATAGCACCACCCTAGATGCTTTATGTTTTTTTTCTGAGTTTTGATAGGCACATGTATACCAGGATATGTTGTGGCTCTCATGCACTCTACGACGAGCACATGCCCCCAAATAGGAGACAGATGTTATCCCCACTTTGTGGGATAACGAAGGATATTATTTATTGAGGACCTTAAATTGCATATATGGAGTGTCGAGAGACTACATGACCAATGATATCCACTTGAAAATATGGAGACCCTTCTCACCACCACAAAGGTTAGGATTTTTAAATTCCATCCACCACACCAGCTGGCTTCCAAGAGGCACTAGGCCTTGCTCCATGAGGTACAAGTTAGGTATTATGGTGAGTTTCATTTCAATATTTGAGGAATTTTTAGTATGTTGTATCTTAGACTACTTTGATATTTCATGACATATGCTTGGAAATTATGTCTTTTTCCCCATTTCACCTTGGTGGTTAACATTGTTCCCTAGTAAGTGGTCTTCCTAGGGAATGGGTTTGCTACTAGGAACTCCCTTGAAGAGCCATAGTATGGTTCCCATCCATACTTACCACTTTCCATCACAACCCCATTTCTTTGTCTCTCAGGATTTTAGGGTGTATTGACCCCGAAAGGGTTGTCCCTCATTCCATGGGAAGAAGGGGATGAAGGCCTAGAGGATTTTTTGTTGGATAAAAATACAAAATCATATATATATATATATACTTTCCATATGCTTCACCCAGGGATTACCCGAGAAAGCAATGAAACTCTTCTCTGTAATAAAAGGGGGGCCCACAAGAATAAATGATAGTGAATGCTTATGGGGTTTGTTGGAGGATAGGAGGTATCATAATGAGTTGGAATATCATTATCATGGGTATCTAGCAGTATTACATTACCATCATTTGGCCACCAAACTAGGGTAGTGGCTCTTAGTTACATGACTGAGAGAAAGGGTGTCTCATCACGAGCCAACTTTCTCATTTCTGTGAGGTATTTGTGAGTGACATTGTTATTATCTAGACACCACACCAGGAAAGTGGCCTTCAACTCTTTCCTTAAAACATGAAAGAAACAAACAATGGAAAGAGGATGGGCTTGAAAAAGTGCATTGCAAATGAAGGTGCCACACACCCTCTACAAAGGCACCCATGAATGAGACAGTGCAACCCCTTGTATGTCATGAACACCATGCCTAGTGAGTCTTGATCCATAACCACTTAATATACTTCACATGAATTAGAGAGGGATCACTTGGGAAACACTCCTTGACCTAGGGAAATATCTACCCAATAGGACACCTTGTCAACTCTCCCATATCCTAGCTTGGCAAGTCGCATAATATCTTTGAGCACTTATTTTTTTGATTGGGTAATCTTTGATGGACATGCTTAGGTGTCTCATTTATTGATTTGATTTACTCACCATGATATCATTCCTTGAGATCCTTGGAGGGCATGCTTATTTTACTTTGCAGGACTTATTTGGTGGATAATTTTGGAAGAATAAGCAGGTAGCTTGGGATTCCATGGGGCTTGAAGCCCACATGCTTGATTCCAAGGGCCTGAATTGTGGATGATAGATATGTACCTTTGGAGGCCTAGAAGACATTATGGATTACCTGACCTATCCCTTACATTCCAAACGTTTTTTCTAGGAGAGGAAAAATGTCACTTTTAGAATCTTGACGTCACCTAGAGGGCTAGGGTTTGGTGGTGAAGGTGTTGCTTGATGACATGTGGCACATTTTGAAGGAAGGAAGGTTGAATACCATCAAGAGAAGACTGATATGAGTGAAAAGTATCCTTTGTATGCCTATCCATGCATCTACTACCCTAATGACTTCTTCAAAGTTCCAAAACATCCCCTAAAGGGGAGACATCCTCTTGTTTTAGGGTTTCTTTTGTGTAAAAGTGAATTTTAAGTGAACTTTTTAATATTTTTTGTTGCAAGGGGTAAGATAAGGGTTTTGGACCCCTTATCTTATGTTTTACCCTTGCTAATGTTGACAAACTATGTGAATGACATTTTGTCTAAATAGAGATCATAAGATCTCATTTTGAATCATAACTCTCCCATTGTCAGAAGCATTGGATTGGAATTTTCTCTACCCTTGAGGGGTTTTGCTATCTTGTGTTATGATATGGTGTCTTTTTGGTTATGGATTTGATGATGATGATGCACTAACTCTTGGAGGTTATTATTTTTCTATTGTGGTGGTTTATCTTGGCATATTATGGTTTATCTTGCTGCTATTGGATTGGTAAGGCTTTTTACTTGTTGCTATTGGATTGGTAAGGATTTTTACTTATTGCTATCATTTGAAATTGTGATTCAAGCTCAAGGTTTATTTTGCTAAGGATAGGTAGGGAGTATAAGTGCATACACCCCTACTTTAGCTCCATCATAATTTTAAGCATAGATTTCTTGTTTGCAAGGGTTTGTTAAGGAAGTATAAGGACATACACCCCTTAGTTTTAAACCCTAGCTAGGTTGCTTTCCTTGGGGAATAAGAGGGTTTATACCCCCAAGGAGGTAGTACCTCTAGATATTTTATTTTGACCCCATTAACCCATAATCAAAGGCACTATTCGTTGCATGGGAGAAATAAAACGTTGCATTGGTAAACGTGAAAAGTTGATGTTTTGAAGTTCTCTCACTTTGACATCGTTCCTTGAGCCCTAGGCTTTCTTGCCTCATTGAGGCATCCTCTTTAATCCAATATAACTTGATTTTGTTACAAAACTAACCTACAGCCATCAGGGCTGCAGAAAACTAACTCTC
Source organism: Picea abies (assembly GCA_900067695.1). Classification (NCBI taxonomy): domain Eukaryota; kingdom Viridiplantae; phylum Streptophyta; class Pinopsida; order Pinales; family Pinaceae; genus Picea; species Picea abies. Next base: position 11,460 of record CBVK0101317321.1, on the reverse strand, counting down.
TAACCCTAGATAACTCCTAAACTGACCCTAGGAATTGGCTACAACTTTGCCCTAACAAACTACTAACCCTTGCTCACTTTTTGAGCTAGTTGGAAGTAATTTTCATTGGCTGATTTTTATGTTATAAATATTGTTTTTATAAAGCCATAAGGCTGATGAATATCATTGCAGTAAGCTTTTGTTGTAGTCTTGCTTTTATGCTAAAGTCTTGCTCTTTCATTCTTGAGTTAAACTAGTTTTTACTAGCTTGTCTCTTGCTTACTTAACTAGAATTTTAGCACTTATTTTGCAGCTCTTATTATCTTTTATGTGTTGATACATACCATTGATTATTTCTACAATTAGGGACAACAATCTTAACTTTCTTGTCCAACTAACATATTAGATCATATACTTGGTTTTCCTTGTGTCTCGGGAAAGTATTCACTCTTGGCGGGTTACTCAAAGCATTGAAAACCTTAAGCAACCCTTTAGAATCATTTCCAAGTTCCATTCTCCATCTAGAAACTTGAACTTTAGGGGATTTCATTCATACATCACTTTTTTCGTCTCAATCCCCCTTAGGGTCATCGGGATTCCCCCCTTGAGGTGACTACCTCACCTCTAAAGTGACGGGAACACCTGCCCAAGGTGACAGTGGGTAAGTTCTCTCTAAGTTCTCGCCAATTGTTCATTGGGTCGAGATTTTCCCAACCTACAACTTGTGTGATAATAGGTACTAGTTGGCTACATTGCATAGGAAAACATATTGTATGGCTTACTCCCATATTTCGAGGATGAAACATTAGGGGAATTTTGAGGTAAAAAATGGGCCTCAAGAAAAAAATGTACTATCAAATTAAACTTTAAAATAACCGATAGGATTCAAGGTGATGATGTCAACCATAAGGATAAATATTTTTGGAGGGAAAGGAACAATTTTATTTTTTTTTAATCATATTTTTTATTTATCTACTTATAGGTTTACTCAAATTTCAAGTGTAGGAACTCATTAGACATGGATCCACATCCAACAAGTACCCACTCTACATACTTTTGGACCCAAAGTGAGATAAACTAGAAATACATGAAAAAAAAGGTGTTTCTTTTATAAACATGTATTTTTCATGTATTTTCAGTTTATCTCACTTTGGGTCTATCAAAAGTATGCAGAGTGGGTACTCATTGGATGCAGAATTTGTTTCCACATCCAACGAGTGCCTACACTTCAAATTTGAGTAAACCTATAAGCAGATAAGTCCAAAATACGATTAAAAAAAGTGGCTTTCTTTCTTTCCCTTTGAAAATTCATAACTCTTATTTTATTATTTTAACTATTATTTTATTATTTTTCTTGGGAGGCTCATTTTAGACCTCAAATTTCCCCTAATGACATGTGAAGGGGGATGGAATGCAGTCTACTTAGGGAGGGTAATATGGGGCACCTATGGAGGTGCCCAAGGAAGACAATGATAAATAGGTGGCCACATATTGTGAAAGCAATAATTGTAAGAAAGATTAGTAGAAGGTTCCACCTACTAAAAGGGTTTTTTCACTAGAAAGTTCCTAGGAGGTTATATATAACTATATAAAGAAAAAGAAACAATACAATGAGATGTATTGTGAAGCATATTGTAAATGTAACAAGCATTTATTGTGGATTGATTGCTTTCATTAAGGAATAATTAATGCTATTACCCTACATCAAGGGTTTTCTCTACAATTCTTGCATTCATTATTTTTTTATCTATTGTGTTGATCTATTATGCTCAAGTTAATGTCTATCTTCTATTTTTAGATCTATTGAGTTACACAACATGATAATGGAAATATGGAGGTAGTCAACTAGATAATTGTACATATCCTCAAAATGTAAACTTCAAGCATCCAAATACATGGATTGAAAGTCTTCTTTATGTTCAACACAACTGCAATAGAACTCTTCATAGTTCTATTGGCTATAAACCTTTTCAGGTGTTTCTGGGGTTCTAGTCAATAGTACCAATTGTTGTGGTTTTTCTCATTGAAACAACAAAATAAAATCCCTACCATGCTTAGAACAAGGTAAAGAAAGAAACACAATTTGTTGACCGGATCTAATAGATCCAACAATAAGTTCATGATATTACTCAAAGATCTAATTACAAGTACAAGTAGAAATGTAATCAACATATGGTTCTAGACAAGTTTTGTGTTGGTCACATGGTTGCACTTACAAAAAGAGAGAATCATAGACCCCCATGGGAATCTCCAACCACTTCGATATGCACCTCACATTGTCAATAGGAATTTTGAATTTAATCTCCCATCATTCCTCGGCTTACACCATGCATTTAGTGTAGATCTACTTAGGCCAAATTTTCCACCTCTATCCTAAGACAACTTGGAGGTTGCAAAGCACTTGTCCATTACAGAGCTCAACCTTGAATCTATTGAGAAAGATACAATGGACCATATCATGGACACCAATATGACAAACACCTGCCAATATAACATACAACTCCATCATGTTGTCAAAGTAAGGTAGCTCCTTCACCATGGCATGTGGGTTACCAAGAACAAGATCTAGCATAAATTCCCCTATCTAGTATAGGAACATGACACAATGGGGACCATTGCTACATAAGTAGGAAGGACTTAGTTAGGTGGCTACCCAAGACTATCTCAAAAATGGCCTTAATACTAGAATTTTTTTGGGTTCATGATTTTTCAATGCATTTTTCAAGGCCTTACCATGCATTTTTTGAGATATTTACACTTGAAAGTTAGGGACTTGATTCAACGTTCTAATTTTCTTTTCAATGAACTAAAGAAGACACAAAACATAGCACTAAGTGAAGAGTTATGATCCCATTTTTTCAAGCAACTCAAATTTGTCCAGTTTAGTGTTCCCCTCATACATATTCATGTTAGGGTTAGGGTTCTTGCCTTTTAAGGTTTTTACTTCTTAGGGTTTTTTTACATCATTATAAAATGTAGTTTTTAACCTCTTGTTGGAGGAGTTTTGAGAATGAGTTTAGACATCACATCTCTCCTCATTGGTGAGCTACCACCATTCTAGCCACTTTGTATCGTGATATACATTGTAGTGTTTTTCTCGATTTGATTCATTGATAAAATTTTGTTTTCACTACAATACTCAACTTTAAATATTGTGTCTTATGTTATATCTACAATATTGTGTTCTTTAATTTTTTTTTCTCAATCACATGTGAATCGTACCCTGATTTGGTCTCATAGTCATCTTTGCAAAATAACTCTATATTAAAATAAACAAGTGCTAAAAGGTCTCATCCTCAGATTTTATTACATAAGAGACTCATGGTGTAAGTTGTAATAAAGGGCAAGAAGCCCATGTGTTTTTATTAATAAAAATAATGCACCATAATTTGAAAAATGAGAAGAGATAAGGGTGGGGTTTATGTGTGATAAGTGAGAGATCCACGTGGCAAGTAAATATGTCCCTTTAAGTTAAATCACTAGAAAGAGGAGAGGGGCCCCTTTAATTTTCCATCATCCTTTCCTCGGTATGTTATTTTCTACAATCATATTCATTTTCTCGTTGTGTATTACCCATCAACAATGATAATTAAGGAAAGATGTAAGGGAATTTTCTATTGCAATGGGTGTTGGTCATGACCCTTATTGAGTGTGATGCTCGTAAGGAGGACCCTAGCTACCTAATTAATATTTATGGATTTAAAGAAGAAAGAGGCCTTGAGCAATGGATTTTGGTATGGATCCTTGGACATTATGGGTAGGAATGCCATCTTGTTGATTGATTGAGTTGTTATTAGTATGTTTTTTTTTGAAATCAACAAGGTTCTTAGCTTTATAATGGCTTTCGATTTGGGTTATGTGCCACTAAGATTTATCCATCCTAACATGGTTTTGGGGATTAGTATCCCAACAAGAACTTAAGATTGGGATATGTGAGTGATTTCTTAGCTACATCACAACTTTCAACTCCATCTCAACTCCATAATGGTTCTATAAAGTGAGATGTTATGACTATCCTCTAGAATGTCACTTTTCCAATTTTTCATAGACAAGTATTCTATTTCAATGTAATTTTATGTTCGTTACTATTATTTTCTTCCATAGACTCATTTATACAACTTTACTTGAATTTAGACCTCTATTGAATTAAATTTATATACTACATGTAGAGTGGAAGAATTAATTATTTTTTATAAGAATTTGAAAAAACTTCTTACCATGTCATTAATTAATTTATATTATAAATGTCATTAATTAATTTAGATTATAAATCAATGTTGAAGAAACCATATAAATCAAAATTCACATGTTATTATTTAAAACAAGATCATTGAGTATCATAATACTCTAAATAAAGTCCAAATCTATGTCTATTGATTTGAGTAATATTTACTAAAAATATAATAAACAAATATTTTTACTAATAATATATATTTAAATATTAACTATCTTTATTATTTTTTAATAAAATATAAATTTATTATTATTTGAAAAGTAGCACCTCCTAGAAGGGGCCATCTTATCATCTCTAATTTGTGAGTGTATCTTAATATTGTTTGAGAGTTGAGATAAACTCTCCAAAAATAATTTATATTATGTTCATTTTTAATTGAAGAATTGATATCTCTCCTCTTTAATGAAAGGTGAAACAGACATTTTAATTTGAAAATTTATCTCGACTTTTGTTTGAGACTTGAAACAAACTCTCGAACAAGTGTTTATAGTAGGTTCAATTTTTATTTGAGAATCGAGAACACTTCTCTATGAAAAATGAAAATTCATCCAAGTTTTAAACAAAGATGAAAATTTAGACAAAGTTTTAAACAAAAGTGTATCACAATAAAATCATTTTTAAAAAAAAAAATCAGAAAAATCTCTCCTAAGAGAATGTGTGACAAAATGAAATTGTATAAAAATTCTATGCCCCTAACTTTAGAGATGGAAAACACCTACAAATTCTATATATTAAGCATAGACTTATTTTGAATGAATATTGTATTAAATATGGTTTCTACTGATGTACTTTTCTAAATTTTTATTAATATATATTATTTTTAAAACATTTTATATTATTTAATTTATTATTATGTAAAATACATATTATTTTCTATTAAATAAATATGCGTTTCCAAAATTTAATATTATATAAAAAAATCTCTCCTAAAATAACGTGTGATAAAATGAAATTGTATAAAACTTCTATGCCCCTAACTTTATAGATGGAAAACACCTACAAATTCTATATATTAAGCATAGACTTATTTTGAATGGATATTGTATTGAATATGGTTTCTGATGTCTTTTTCTAAATTTTTATTAATATTTATTATTTTTAAATCATTTTATATTATTTAATTTATTATTAAAATATATATTATTATTTGCTATTAAATAAAATATGAATTTTTAAAATTTAATATTATATATATATATATTTATGTTGAAAGGTGTATACCTATTAGAGATGAGCATAATTAATCAGCTTTTAATTTAAAATTCTAATCTGGTCGCTAACAATTGAAGATACTGGCATATTTTTAGTCGTCCTCCCAAATTAATAAATGTGATTTACTCTTCATAACCTCCTTGTATTTTTGAATGCATCAGTTAATTTGTTTACTTTCGCTAACAATTGAAGATACTGGCATATTTTTAGTCGTCCTCCCAAATTAATAAATGTGATTTACTCTTCATAACCTCCTTGTATTTTTGAATGCATCAGTTAATTTGTTTACTTTTTAACATTTATCAGTTAATTTGTTTACTTTTTAACATTTACCTAATCACATTAAGAAATTATTGTACCACCATATGATTGCCACGTTTAACTGATTCCTATGTACATTTCCACGTTTCAGCATTCACCAACGGCAACACCAACCACTTGCGACTGTGCTAGTTTTAAACCATATTTTTGGTTTCTTATTTTTATATACATGAAGGGATACGCAGTCCCCAGTCTGGTAATGTGAAACAATGGTCCGGAGATTCCTGATACGCAGTCCCCAGTCTGGTAATGTGAAGCACTGGCAGGTTTGAAGCAGAAAAGGCCCGGAGATTCCTGAGGCGCAGTCCCCAGTCTGGTAAGGTGAAGCACTGGCAGGTTTGAAGCAGAAAAGGTCCGTAGATTCCTGAGACGCAGTCCCCAGTCTGGTAATGTAAAGCACTGGTAGCTTTGAAGCAATATTATTAGATTCGCAACCGTATAATAAGATAACATTCACAATCTTAATCATCAGGTAATTGAATTGAGCTCTTACATGTCAGAAGAAATAGTTATATGAAAAATATGTTTGTATCATAAGGATCTTTCTAAATAAATTTATTTATGTAATTAGGAAGAGCAAATTTTGGAGAGAACCAGATTCCAATAACAAATTTTGGAGAGAAAATCCTTACGCGTCACATGCAATGGCAGCTAAGAACAGATCAATGCCAGTAAAGAGCTGTCAGATCTGATCCGAAGCTGTTGTATCGATTATTTGAATGAATGGGCCATTTACCATGGTAGGAATTCGATAGTAAATTGTGAATTACTTTGCTTTATCTTGTGCACAGTACATAATGAAAACATCGGTCAACGTTCAGAGGTTGGCGTTCAGTGTATTCAAACGTGGTCCATGTCTGACCACCTTTGCTAAAAACCTGAAGCATAGTTTTCCAAATTCGGGCAGAGTACTTATTACTTCAATGTCCCAAATTGACATTGTACAGTGTAAACAGACTCTCGCCCATAAAACCCTTGTAATGACCGGTCGGGCAGATTAGAACCGCGAAACTTTCCAATTTTGTAAAAAGAATATTTGTATTTTTTAATGAATTAAAACAAAACCGTTGTACTTTCCAATTTTGTAAAAGAATATTTGTATTTTTAAATGAATTAAAGCAAAACAGTTGTACCTTCAATTCTTGCAAATAGATATTCTCAAATATTAGTACATAGTTTATCTGGTAGATAGATGACTCCGTGTCAAATATCGTTGCAACGAATATATGTGTATTCAGATTTGGAATATTAATCAACATGGTTTATACTAGCACAGCCACTCAAAACTGTGGCTGATGAACGTAGAAAAGTTATGCTAAAGCTTCCTCGGACAGGTTAATGGCCAGAACAGAAAATGAAACGCATAGCCAGAAAATGAAACGCACAATCAGAAAATGAGTGTCTACAGCTGAGCAAATCCAAACGTGATAATCCCAAAATTCAATCATTTAAACGTGGCAATCATATAGTGCTACAGTAATTATGATTAGGTAAATGTAAAAAAGTAAACAAGGTAACGGATGCATTCAAAAATAAGTTATGAAGAGGAAATCACATTCATTGATTTGGGAGGATGACTAAGAATATGCCATCATTTTCAATTGTTAGCCATCAGATTAGAATTTTAGATTAAAAGGTGATTAATTGTGCTCATTGTCAATAGATGTACCCCTTTAGACGTAATTAATTTCGAACTTTTATGGAAAATAATATTTTATTTTTATGAGATATAAAAAGAGTTGTATTTGTAAAAGTTTAGTTTTTAATAATATTTATACTTGAGGATTCTTTATTTTATATATAGAGATATAGATATCAAATTTAAAATATTAAATTTATATATAAGATATTTTTTATATATGGGATAAAGAAGGTTTATTATTATTATTATTATTATTATTATTGTTAAAAAGATAAGAAAATTTTATTATATTCACAAAAAATACAGAGAGGTATAGGGGGGTCTCCCTTAAGTGAGAATCATTCATTGTTTTCTATAAGCCAGTTTAAACAAAAAAAACTATAAAGACAACCCGAGTCAACATAAACAAAAGACTAATTAACCTCGCTCTTCCTTCGTAAGATGGACCTTGCTTTGGGTGAACTAGCCTCTCGTGTAGGCACAACAATATTCTTGTGTACTACATCAACATCTATGGGGCACTTATTGATCCCAGGGCACTTGGCAGAATAATATTGCGCTCATTCATCTCATGCTTCTAAGAAGCCAATGTAACCCTAAAATAGATGCCTTGTTGTAACCGATGGAACAACTCAAACTTCCGCTCAAGGATGTGTATGGCATGGAGTAGATCTACTTTCTCTCTCCTCGTCCTATTCGAGTCCCATCCCACAATAGCCTTCACAATCCAATAAGTGTCCACAAGCCTAAAATATTTAGTTTCCCTCGTCCTAGTATAGAAAGGGTCTTCAACCCTGTAATGTCACTTGCCAAAACGACTCAATAGAACTTTCAGATACCAAATCTATATGCGGAAATAACACATAGTATATTATTCAAAAGCATGTAGTTGTTCGTATTAACTAAAAACGTAATTGCAATTGCTTAATTGTGCATATCAACAACTAAATAACATACAACAACATTCAACCACATAAATAAGGATTTAAATATATCATTCTCCTTACAACAAGCACCAATAGCCAAGATAATTTGGAGTAAAATTCACAACAATTTATATCGCAGTATTTAACACAAGTCAACATAGTATATAAGAACATGTATCTTATGAAATATGCAACCCATTGCACAGGACGAACGTTCCTCCCAATCATAGATTTGTTGTAATAGTTCTCAGCAACAAGTCACCCCCGAGTCGACGCTATGAATACACAAGAGGCAATGGTCCCTAAGGTTGGTTAATGTCTCCCTCTCAACAATCAAACTCACAACTAATTCTAGTCCACCATCTCTCTTCCATTCAACCTCCACAACCCAAGGGATGGAATCCCCCTTCATTGCTCACAATCCCTCGGCCCTTTCCACTCTTCTCTAGGGCTTCTAGCAAGGGTTGGATAGGAAATCTACTGGCTAGGACCTCAAGAGTTCTACAATTGCAAACACAAATTCACCCAACAACAAAATGCATGCTTCCCTTGACGAATTTCGAACAACACATTACTCCCAGGTGCACAACCTCTTTCCTTAATAAAATTTCATCTCCAAACATCTGCTAAACTTTCTCGTGACAACTACCTTCAAGCTTCAACACTCAGAACTTCTTCTCTTTCTAGAAAACTTTATGTAAAAACAACTCTCCATGCAAAAAAGTGAATCTATAATTCTGGTCTCTTACACATACAAATTTCCCCTCTTTTTCTTGCTTGCTTGACTTGCACTCTTCCCCAAGATGATTGTATTCAACCCCCATGCTCTCAATAATTATGGGATGTGACTCTCACACCCACCCTCTTACATGAATTCAATGATTGAGCTCTAGAACACTTAACAGATAATGGAAAGTTCATGGTAAAGATAATTTAGAAAGAAATGGGGTTTTGGTTTAATAAACATGGGAAAACTCTCCCCCCCTTTGGACCCCTTCCCTCTCTTGTGGAAACTTAACCCTCTAATTTTTATGTGTGTCCATATGCAACTGGCGATACATTTTATTCATTATATTCAATTTACGTCATTTACATATTACATCGCTTTGACTCTCGGCCATACATTACATTTACAATATACATCACTGGTTTGGGGTTTGAAAATGGGGGTGTTACAAACCTAGATTTCTACTTCGTCCAAAACCTCTCTGTCTGACATCCCCCTCCTCTGTTGTCGAACATGCTCCTCAACCTCCTCTGCTTCCTTTCTTTCCTTGTCGGAACACAGCGTGAAAAACCTTTTCTCGGTCACCCAATCTTCTCTAGTTGCATGTGTGGAGTTCGCCAAGCCCTGAGAAATAGAGGCCTCTTTATCATGTCTCCCTCCCCTGCACACTTTACCCTTTTTGCTCCCAAGGGGATCCATGTCACAGACAATGCCATCAGAGAGACAAACCCCCCCCAAATACTAACTACAAACATAAGTGTTTTACTCGACTATTGTCTCCCCAGACCAACGGTTGAAAAAACCAAATACAAACTTAGAATGATGACTCATGCATCCCCATCGTCTTCAAGAGTGTTCTTATTGACTATCTCCCTACCTCTGTTGCTTAGCCTGTGCACCATCATTGATACGTGACCAGTACCAACCTTCACACCGGAACCATAACCACCGTGATAACTCCACTTCCCTTCCAGAGACTTTGACATCACCAAAAATAAATGCAGAGTACTGTTGCTTGGCCCTTCCATTTTATTCGCATGTTTTATCATTATGTCCTTGACTCTACACCACCTTCCAAACATCATGTCCTTCATCTAGAACAGGCTCTGAGGACAACTGACATACTTGCCACCTACCCATGTACCCTGTCACATCCACTCTAGTCTTAATCTGTTGGGTCGGGTGTTGAGTCGGGCTTTGGTTTTTCCATGTGGGCTAGGTATTATTATTATTATTATTATATCAAATTTGAATTATTAAATTGACATATAAGAATTTTTGTTTATAGAATAAATTATTCCTTGAAATTTGTGAAAAAGACAACAATCATTCTTCCCAATCACCCAGACCAAATCTAATTAACACCCAAAATCAAATTTTATATTTGAAAATATAAATATTCCACAATAACAATTACATTTAATTCAATACAAAATATTAAAATATATAAAAACAATATTTCTCATTTTTTTTTTTTTTTTGGCATTTAAATTTGGCAAACTTCCTTGGCTTTTTTTTTTTTTTTTGGCATTTAAATTTGGCAAACTTCCTTGGCCATGCTAGAGAGTCCAAGGGAAAAGAGTTTGCACTATATATGGTGCAATGGCTTAACCCCTTTTGTTTTGGGATTCACCAAAACTCTATAGGGTGGATAATGCTGGTTTATATGGTGGGAAAAAGTTGGTGAAAATAATAATACCGTTTAATTGTTATTAATATTGATTTTTAAGTACCATGCATATTGATTTTTATTAGTAATTGGTTTTAATTATAAAAAGGTTAGTAAATATTAATTATTAAAAAATTATTTTAATTTTAGATATAATAAATAGTAAGAATTTTATTAATAATTGGTTTTAATTATAAAAAAATTAATAAATATTAATTTACATAAAAATAATAATATTAAAAATTTATTTTCATTTTAAATATAATAAATAATAAGAAGGATACAATTTTTATTTTTATTTTTTTTAATATTATAATTAAGTTTTTTAAAGCTTTTATTTTAACTAATTTCAATTTTTTTTCTTTTAATTTAATTTATTATAACTAATTTCTTATGGTTTTACCAACCAATTTTCTCATTTCAATGGAGTTTATCATCATACATATATTTACCATTCACCGATTTCTTATAATAACATTTATTTTATTTTTTCGTATTTTAATATAATGTGAGATTATGATGATGATGATGATGATGA